>JAJMCZ010000261.1:0-22453 GCA_030573245.1 Ascobotryozyma americana | reverse complement strand
AATATATATAGTATAATAAATTATAGCATAGTATTATAATATATATATTTTAGTATTATATTAATATAATATATATATTAAATAAAAGATGATATATATTATAGTAAACTATATCATATTACTATACTATACTATAATAAAATTCTTTACTTGAGAAAGTAAATGCATGTTTGTATGTATGTTGTATGTATAATATATACAAATGTTTATTATATTTAATTTTACTGTATATAGTTATAATATATACAAAGTATATATTATATAGAATTGTATATACTATAGTATATATATTATATTATTATTATATTATATATATTATAGATTATTTATTATAGCCTACTATATATAGTATTATATTACATTATATGTATATCAAAATTTATATAGTGTTATATAATATTATTATATATAGTAATTTATTATTTCTTATATTATAGTATTATATACTATTATTATATAGCAGATTAAATTAATATTAAATTATATATTATATACTATTATTATATATTATACTATTTTTAATACTATCACTATTAATTAATTATTTTAATTATTTTAACTATTCTTATTTCTATTTTCCCATATGTCAAATTTGAATTTTGTTATGTGTCCCATTATATAGCATTTATTGTCCTTCTATTTATTGATATTATTAGCATTTACGATTTACGATTTATTTATTTATTTCCTTTTCTTTCTGTTGCTATAGGGGAAATTGAATTTTGCTTTTTTTATTTTTATTATTTTTTACTATACGTAGTATTATATATTATATTATATATTATATTATATACTATATATTATATATTATACTATATATTATATATTTCACTATATAATTTGTTATACACTATATTTTAAATTATATTATCAAATACTGTAAATCGATCTAATTTTTATTTAATTTATACTACAAAACAGAAAAATTTTCCATAGTAGAAAAATAAACCTCCAGTGTAGAAAACTAAGATTCCTATTGGAATCTTAGGTTTATATAAGAAACAAACACGATTCTTATGGAAACCGGATTTAAAAGAAAAACAAAAATCATTTCATCCCCATGGTGACCAACACCAACTTTTGAAAAACAAACAGGATTCCTATAGAAATCCTGTTCGATACAGTTTGCCTATGCCGAAACCTATCATTTGTTTTTAACGGTTGGTTGCAAAAGTGAAAAATTTCTCACCTTCCATTTATCCACGTTTTTTTGATTTTCAACTCATTTTTGCTTTTATCCAAACAACTGGCTGAATTTGCACTTGCACTGGCGTGTATTCAGCAGCAATTCCGCAAATAGACAAAAACACACAATCACATAATATTGGAAATATTGGAAATATTGGAAATGCTTCAAACGCAGGTAAAACTGGCGTCCGAAAACGACGTCACGGTCAAAACGTTCGTGCGCTCGCGAAAAGGAAACCCGGTCAAAATCGTCAGAGAAAGATACCTGCGAAGGGACATTCCGTGCTCCTGTTCGGGATGCGAGACCTGCATTCTGAACTCGCCGGTGGCCTACAACGGCGAGAAGCAGAAACCCGTCCTGAGCCTGCAGCCGCCGTTCCTGGAACTCGAGTCCGTCGGATTCCATTACTGCATACCGGACACAAACGTCCTGGTGCAGTGCATAGACATTTTTGAGAACCCGACCGTCTTCTTCGACGTGATCATTCTGCAAACCGTGCTCGACGAAGTCCAGAACATCAGTCTGCCCGTCTACAACCGTCTGCGGGCCTTGACCGCGTCCTCCGCAAAGCGGTTCTACGTCTTCCACAACGATTTCAGTGTTTTCACCCACGTTACTTCTCTGCCGGGGGAGACAATTAACGACAGAAACGACAGGGCGGTCAGGGTGGCTGCATGTTGGTATAATATGCATTTGAAGAATTTGAAGGAAAATGTATTGAAAGAAAATGCATTGAAGGAAAAACCCGTTACAATTAAAACGATAATGGTCTCCAACGACAGGGAGAACAGGGTTAAGGCTCGGGGCGAAAATTTGGTTTGTTTTTCGTTGTTGGAGTATGTTAGTCAGTACGAAAATGCTGCCGAGCTGGTTGACATTGTGAGCAATAATGCACTTAATTCACTTAAAAGTGATAATGCACTTAAAACTGATACTGACAATGCGCCGGCCTACCAGGACTACTATCCCATGTCTCGGATTCTAGGCGGAATCAGCGCAAATAGTATCTACAAGGGTGTTTTGAACATCAGTCCATACAACTATTTGCAGGCTTCTGTGTACGCTTCTTCTCTGCAGTCAAGGGTTTTGATCCTGGGAAGAAGCCACATCAACAGGGCGTTTGATAACGATTTGGTTGCGGTGGAGCTTTTGCCGGAGTCGGAATGGAAGGAGGAGTCGACGGAGATTGTTCAGGAGGATCAGAATGATCTAGATCAGCATGAAAATAAAAAAAAAAAAAACAAAACAAACAAACACCCCACAGGAAAAGTGGTCGGTCTGATAAGCCGAAACTGGCGATCATACGTCGGCCACATTGACCCCTCTTCGGTTTCGAAATCCACCCTAAAAGGATCCCGCTTGCAGTCTACAGTGCTTGTTCTGCCGATGGATAGGAAGATTCCAAAAATCAGGATAAAAACAAGACAAGCCGGACTGCTGGTAGGCAAAAGAATAGTTGTAGCGCCAGACAATTGGTCAACAGACTCTAAATTCCCAGATGGCCACTTTGTCAGAACACTCGGCTCTATAGAAGACCAAGACGCTGAAACGGAAGCTTTGCTATTAGAACACGATGTCAGTTACAATCCGTTTTCAATTTCTGTATTGAACTGTCTTCCCAAAGAAGGAAACAAATGGACTGTCCCGCAATCGAAAGAAGACCCATTATGGAAGGATCGGGTTGATCTACGTGATTTACTTATTTGTAGTATTGATCCCATTGGTTGTCAAGACATTGACGATGCCCTGCACGCTAGCATTCTTGCGAATGGAAATTTCCAAGTTGGTGTGCATATTGCAGATGTTTCTCATTTTGTGAAACCAGGAACACCCATGGATGCGGAAGCGGCTGCAAGAGGGACAACTGTGTATCTTGTTGATAAAAGAATAGACATGTTACCAAGCTTACTTGGTACTGATCTTTGTTCGTTAAAATCGAATGTTGAAAGATTTGCATTTTCCACCATCTGGGAAATGACACCGGATGCAAAAGTTGTTAATGTCAAGTTCCACAAGTCTGTAATTAAATCCAAAATGTCTTTTAGTTACGAACAGGCTCAATTGCGTATAGATGATGAAAGCATGCAAGATGATCTTACCAAATCTATGCGAATTTTATTATTGTTATCCAAAAAGCTTTGTGCAGCTCGTTTACAAGCTGGGGCTTTGAACCTAGCAAGTCCAGAGGTTAAAATTCAAACTGAAAGCGAAACATCTGATCCGGTTGATGTAGAGATTAAGCAGCATTTGGAAACAAACTCCCTTGTTGAAGAGTTTATGCTTTTAGCTAACATCAGTGTTGCAGCTAAAATCTATGAAGCATATCCACAAACCGCCATGCTTAGAAGACACGAACCTCCTCCTGAGACCAATTTCGAGACGCTTAAACTGCAACTGAAAACAATCTACGGGTTTGATCTAGATTTAACTGACTCTAAAGCCCTAGCGGATTCTCTGGATAAATGTGTTGTTGAATCAAATCCGTTTTTCAATACCTTAGTTAGAATCTTAGCAACCCGTTGTATGCAATCAGCAGTTTATTTCCCCGCTGGCACGTTACAATATCCTCAATTCAGACACTATGGTTTAGCATCTCCCATATACACACATTGGACTAGTCCGATTAGAAGATATGCTGATGTGGTTGCACACAGACAACTAGCGTCTGCGATTGGATACGAGATGCTTCATCCTACGTTGCTTGACAAGTCTCGACTAGTGAAAATATGTGACAACATCAATGTCAGACATCGTAATGCACAACATGCTGGTAGAGCTTCAATTGAGTACTATGTTGGCAAATCTTTAAAGGGAAAGGTGGAAGTTCAAGAGGGTTATGTGATGCGTATCTTTTCCAATGGGTTTGTGGTTATCATACCGAGGTGAGTACCATTTAGTACTGTTTTTTTTGTTTATTTTACTAACCATTAGGTTCGGCATAGAGGGAATCATCAACACAAAGTCTTTGTCTGTTCCTGAAGCAGATATTGAGTTTCAAAATGACAAGTTCACCTTGGTTTTCAGGAAAGGCCAGCACACAGTCTCGCTTGTTTTGTTTGACAAGGTCAAGGTTCAAGTGGAAACCGCGTATGATGATGCTACTGGAAAGAGAAGGGTGGTTATGAAGCTACTAGAGCCTTGTTTGTAGGGAAATGTGAGTTTATATCAAGCAAGGATGAGTAGGTGGTGAATAAGTATGTTTTTGTAAATACCGGGTTTACGTGGGATTCCTGTATATATTTAGTAGGTTTCCAGGGGATTCCTGTGTGATTTAAAAGGTTTTTTTATGTGATTTCAAAGGTTTCCGTGTGTGATTTTTAAAGGTTTTTCCTTTGGATTACATAGGTTTTCCGTCATATCTGTGTTGTAATTACCCGTTTAAAACCCATCACTGTTGCCTAGGCAACAGTGTCGAGTTTTAAACGGGTATTGCAGCGTAACCATAACAACAACCATAAAATTTTTAAATAAACCTCACCCAACCTTAATTAATTACCATTACATTCTAAACTACTTGAAAGAACCTCACCAGGAGATTTAATCTAAATCTAAAACATTTACATAGTATTAAAACAAGAATAAAAACAGATCAATAGTCTTAATATGGTGAGCCTGGATAGTTTATTTGTTACTAATATTCGTGCTAACAGTCAGGCTGGAATAGGAGGGCTTCATGATGACATGATTGTGGGTGATGATATTAAATATGAATATGCTATATAAATATTATGCTATATAAATATTTATATAGTATAGTATTTATATATGCAATATTTAATAACAGCTGACTAACCCACAGCATGACGCAGTTTTGGATTATTATGGAAAAAGATTGGCAACGTGTTCTTCGGATAAAACAATCAAGATTTTCAACATTGAGGGAGACACACATAAGCTTGTGGAGACACTAAGGGGGTGAGTTTCCTATTTGATATGTTCCGTGGTGGACATTGCTTTCTTATATTGTTTACATGGTTGCCAAGGAAGTCTGGTCAAAACGCGTTCTGTTGTTGATTATCAGAGGTTGCTAACAGTTAGACACGACGGACCGGTCTGGCAGGTGGCTTGGGCCCATCCTAAGTTTGGAGTTATACTAGCGTCTGCTTCATACGACGGAAAAGTTTTAATTTGGCGCGAAGAAAACGATCATTGGTCGGTCATTGCCGAGCATGCCGCCCACCAAGCCTCAGGTGAGTTCATTATGTTGCTATGTTGCTATGCTGGTTTGACTTTTTGTTTTCACCCTTGATGGTGAGCGTGTTGTTTTGATTCGATTGCCGTTTTGGGTTATTATTATTAACTATTAAGTGCTTACCTAACAACCAGTAAACTCCGTGCAGTGGGCACCACACGAACTTGGAGCACTCCTTCTTTGCTCGTCTTCAGACGGAAACGTCTCTATAGTGGAATTCAAAGACGATGGTTCCACTGATGTAAATATATTTCCTGCTCATTCTATAGGGTGCAACACTGCAACATGGGCGCCAACTTCTCTTCCAACTTCGTTGGTGAAGACTTCTGGTTATAAGACCGATTCTTCCTCTGCTAGAAGGTTTGCAACTGGTGGTTGTGATAATCTGATTAAGATATGGGGATATGAGTGAGTGCTTTATTAGTAAGAATACTAAATATATTAGTAACTTTGTTACTAACATATTTAGTATTCTTAGTAATATACCAACTAATTGTGACGAACAACCCTATTATGCCATGCTAACTTCTAGACCCACAACAAAAAAATATATCGAAAAAGAAGTCCTGCAAGGCCATTCAGATTGGATCCGAGGTGAGTTTTTAAGTCTATTTTGATCTATTTCTTATTTTATATTAATTTTTGTTTTTACTCTTGCAATTGTTGTTTGTTTAGTAAAATAAAATTAATTATTTATTTTATTTTAGTTGTTATTATATTATATTATATTATTTATTGTTATTTTTTATAATATTTATTGTATAGTATTATGTTATTTCTTATTATTATTATTATTTATTATTATTATATAGTATTAATATTTATTAATATTTTTTATTATTATTACTATTACTATTAATTAATTTATTTTTATTTTTGTTTTTGTTTATTTTTGTTTTTGTTTATTTTAGTTTTTATTAATTTTTATTTATTTTATGTTGTGGTTAAGGAAAAGATAGCATTTATTTGTTTATTTTTATTTTTTTTTTATAGCATTTATTTATTTATTTATTGATATTAGCATTTACTGGGGGTTTTTGTCTTTTCTTTATTTTGCCATAGGAGGAAAATGAATTTTTCCTCCATTGTTTGTTTGTTTATTTTATTTAGCATTTTATTTAGCATTTATTGTTTGTTTATTTTATTTAGCATTTTATTTAGCATTTATTGTTTGTTTACTTATTTTATTGTTATTTTTTTTTGTTTATTTTTTATTTTTTCTTAATTTTGTTTTTGTTTATTTTTTGTTTATTTATTTATTTTTTATTTATTTTTATTTATTTTTTATTTATTTTTTATATTATTATTTTAATACTATTATAGTATTATATACAATATGGTATAATATGATAATAGTATTAATATATTATAATAATATACTATATAATATTACTATATAATAAATTATAATAATATAATAATATTATGTATTATTATTATTTATCATTATTATTTATTATTGATTTATTATTTATTATTATTATTATTATTATAATATTTATCATAAAGTATCATATAGTATTATCTAATACTATTTATTATTTATTATTTATTATTTATTTATTTATTATATTATATTATATTATATTATATTATATTATTATTATTTATCATTATTATTTATTTTTTTATTTATTTATTTATTATTTTCCTTATTTATTATTATTTTCCTTATTTATTATTATTATTATTATATTTCCCTAACAACCAGATCTCGCGTGGTCTTCGTCGATATTTCCGAAATCATACCTCGCCTCTGCGTCCCAAGACAAGACCGTCTTCATCTGGACACAGGAGGGCAATGGGTCGTGGACCAAGAAGTCGTTGCAACAAGAAAAGTTTGCAGACGTGCTTTGGCGTGTTAGTTGGTCGCTTTCTGGAAACATCCTTGCTGTAAGTGGAGGCGATAACAAGGTTACGTTATGGAAGGAGAATCCGAGAGCTGAATGGGTGTCGTGTGGTGTTGTTGATGAGTAATATAAGCATACAAATTGCATATATATATATATATATATATACATACAAACATACATACATACATACATACATACATACATACAAACGTAAACGTTTGTATGTATGTATGTATGTATGTGTTTTGTATACACTGAGACCGTATGGTTGTATATGTTTTTTTTTTTTTTTTGTATACACAAATGTATATGTTGTTGTTATATGTTTGTTTACTTTGTTTATTTGTTTATTTGTTTACTTTTATTAATCATATGCTTGTTTACTTTTTGCATATTTTTGCATATTTTTGCATATTTTATGTTTACTTGTGTTTACTTGTATATACTTTGCATATACTTCGTATATACAAAGAATATACAAAGAATATACAAAGAATATACAAAGAATATATATAATTTTCATGCACTAATGCTTCTTAACCACTCCAGAAGCATTCGCCTGACTCAAAATACGCTTCTTGTAGTCCCTTATGGTGCCCGGAAACTGCGCAACGGTCCCATTCTCAGACACCCAAATCTCCTTAGCCACTCTTGAAATCATTGCAACGTCGTGCGAAACCATTAAAATGCCGCCCTGGAACTTATTTAGCGCATCAGCTAACGCATCTAAACCCTGTGTATCTAAATGGTTACTTGGTTCATCTAGTACTAAAATATGCGGATTGCATAAACCCAGACAGGCAAAAGCGACCCTTGACTTCTGTCCCCCAGATAACAAACCCATTTTCTGCAATCCGGTTGTACCTTTGATACCAAAAGCACCTAAATGCCTTCTATATTCTTCCTCCGACTTACCCGGCCAGTTTTTGTTCATCCATGACACCGCGCTGATTGACAAATCAAGACCATCAATATGATGTTGAGCAAAATAGGCGATTCTTAATCGCGAGTGTTTGAAAACATGGCCTGTTGTTGGTTTTAGAGCATCGATTAATAGTTTTAGTAGTGTTGTTTTACCACAACCATTTGCACCAACTAATGCAATTCTTGAATCTAATTGAACATCTAAATCTATGTTTTGAAGAAGAAGTTTATCCTCTGTGTATCCAAACGATACATTTTGAAACTGAATGATTGGTGGAGAGATCTTTTCCACATCTGGGAATCGGAAAACCAACAACGAATCCTCTACAGGCATTTCGAGTATTGGTAATTTTTCTAATTTTTTAATTCTACTTTGAGCCTCTGAGGATTTAGCAGCATTGTATCTAAACTTGTCAATGAACTCCTGTAAATGTTTGCGATAAGCCAATTGGTTTTCATATTCTCTCTTTTGGTTTTTAAACCTTTCCTCCTTTGTCGAGTAGAATTTTTCAAAGTTACAACCTCTATAATAATCCAATCTCTCAGAGTGCATGTGAATAATATCAGTAGCAACCTCATCAAGAAAGTCTCGATCGTGTGAAACAACCAGTAGCGTGCTTGGATACGATTGCAAATAATTTGCCAAATACGTAATTGAAGGTACATCCAACATGTTTGAAGGTTCGTCAAGCAGAAGCAAATCAGGCTGACAAAACAACGCTCTAGCCAGGGCAAGTCTCATACGCCAACCACCGGAAAACGATGCTGTTGGGTTCAATTGAGATTCCTTGGAAAAGCCCAAACCGGACAAAATACTTGCAGCTTTGCTTTCTGCTTTATCCGACTCAATTTCTGACAATTTGTCGTAAATTGTGCCCAATTTATCATCTAAACTTTCCCTTTCAGACTCTATTTCACTCAGTTTCACCTGATCTTCACAACTTTCCCGTGCATGGTCCAGCTCTGATAGTTTATCCAAAATCGCTTTTTGCTCCTTTAACAGATGCTTCCTCCACACGTCAGCGTCCAAAACAGACTGGATCGCGCTTGTTTGGTCGCCAACTAGTTCTTGTTCCACGTGTAAAATCGTTATGTGGGTCGGAATTGAAAGCTCACGTCGCGACAATGCCCTTAGCAACGTCGATTTCCCGACACCGTTATGACCAATCAGGCCGTACTTGTGCCCGTAGGCAAGAGTCAAATTTGTGTCCGTCAATATCCTTTTTCCATCTCCAACATACAGGTCAATATTATCGATTTTAACGTCCTTGGTCTTACCACCAAAACCGGTCCCACCGTCACCACTATTGGAGTTCCCGCCCAGCTGCAGCGGGTTTACGGCCATATAGAAATCATCGTAATTGTCAATTTTGTCAATCAACTTGGACGCCTCGTATTTCGCGACAATGGCCTTTTCCGCCCGTTTCTTAATTTTCGCTGCAATCTTTCTCTCGGCTTTTTCCAGCTTTTTCTTGTCAACCCTAGTCTCAAATTTCCTCCTGGAAACGCTATCAATGTCAACCGAAACCCCTAACAACCCCAAAGAGGAAATCGCATCTTTTTGTTTTTCTATAATCATACTATGGCCAAGTTTTTTATTGAAATTGTGCTTATTAACAATGGCCGCACTGTTACTAAGGGTTTTACCCTCCTCGATCTGCGTCAACTCCAGGTAGACCAGGTTTATAAATTTTTTAATTTTCTCCAAATCACAATCAACCGTGGTTTGCAGCAACAGCTCCTGGATATAGCGGAGTTCTTCACTTACATGGAGATTCAAATTCAGATTGTTTTCAATGTTGTCCGCTATGTAGTTTATGTACCCGGAGATGTATTCCAGGACCGTTATGTCTATATCAGGGAATGTTTTCCCCAACGTGTGTGAGCTGAATTTTTCCATGTCCATTTCCATTTTGATTTTTGTTTATTTTTGTTTATTTCTCTCCTATTGGGTTTTTTATTCCTTTGCTCTTTGTGTCCATTGGGAATTGAAAATTGAAATTTTGCAAGTACCCTAGTTGGCATGGGGACAAATAGCATGGCATAGCAACACACAATACTTCGTATTGTGTGTTGTTATGATTGTGTTAAAACAATGGCACACAAACACACCAAAACACAATCATGACACATTCACACCCGGTAGGAGATTTAAACGCGTTGTTAACATCACTCGATTTGAAGTCGCGCTTGGATGGCGAGGAGGTAGATTGGGACGATCATGGTCACGATAGTGACCATGATTGTGTTGATAATCGTGATGATAATCGTGTTGATCGTGTTGATAATATTGTTGCTAGTCCTGCGACCGTCTTGAATGGTCTCAAACCCGATCTAAACAGGTATGTCCAACACTCTCTTTTCTTTCGTTGCTAACTGAATAGAAAAACAGAAACCGGACACGATGAATGTGGGTTACAGAGGTTTTACAATATCAGTAAGCAACATTAGTCGGATGACTAATGTTGTGTGATTTGTAACCATAAGCAGCAATATTAGTCATGCTGACTAATGGTTTGCGTTATGAGTACTAACAACAAACAGGCAGCTGGGATGAAGACTTTATATGCGATAATGATAATGTATCAATTCCGAAACAAATTATGCACACACAAAAGGGCGTTGAGCGTAATTTGCGTGAGATACGGAGTTTTTCGTTTTCCATTGGAGGTGTGTGTTGCTGTTTATTATTATTGTTTATTATGATTAACAGCAGAATTGAAAAACACACTGGAGAAATACGAAAGTGCGCAAACGGCAAATGGTGGGTCGGTATTTCCGGCAGACGAAAGCACGGACAAATTGATTTCAGAGGTGAAATCACTGATTGCTCTTGCCAGTACAGGGTCGGATAAAAGTACAGAAGAGGGCCTGGCCGGGGCAGAGCCCGGTCAGGACCAAGACCAAGACAAGACCATTATTATGTTAGGCGAAGACGCATTACCGGCGTTGATCAACCGGGTAAACAAGGCGCATAGTAAGTTGGCTATGTTGGTGGCGGAAATCACAAGTATTAATTCAAGTATTAATGCAAGTATTAATGCAAGTATTAATGGTGATAGTAGATAGTAAATGATAATAGTAATTAAGCAGAACATATAAGTACAGAAACAACTACAGTAATAACTACAGTATAAGCTACAGTATATGCTACAGTATATAATATGCCGATAACCGACATAACCGATTAATGTGTATCATTGTATTACTGCGTAATACAATGTTTTGAGATCACGTGGGTTTATTTTATTTTATTTTTCTTTTAGTTTCCCCCCTGTTAGAAATTGAGTTTAATTCTCGTTTTAATTTATTAGCGTTTATTGTAGCGTTTAGAAATTGAATTTAATTCTCGTTTTAAATTGGTTTGCATTATTATTAGCATTATTGTTAGAATTATTGTATATACAACTTTTTCCCATAGTCACTTCTCTTTCACTGTAGGAATTTTCTATTTGTTCAAGGTGGAAATTGTGTATTATAAGTGATTTTAAAACTTCACCGATGAGTGATTTGGACAAGTGAGTTGTGAAATAATAATAAAATAATAATAAAATAATAATAATAATAATTAATTTATTAATATTATTGTTATTATTAGAAATCATTATATTATTCATTATTTAATATTATTTACTATTATAATTAATTTATTACCATTATATTATTCATTATTTAATATTATTTACTATTATAATTAATTTGTTACCATTATATTATTATTATTATATTATATTATATTATATTATTATTATTATATTATATTATATTATATTATGTTATATTATTACATTATTAATACTATTTACTATTTTTTACTTTGTCGCGTTTTTTTCCTTATTTATTTGTTATTTATTTGTTTTTATTGTTTATTGTTATTATTTAGCATTTATTATTTATTATTTAATTATGTTGTGTTGTTTGTTTATTTATTTATTTTTATTTTTTATTTTTTCTTTTGTTGTGGTTATTTTCATTTTGAATTTTCCCATATGTCAAATTTTGATTTTTATTATTTATTCCCTTATATAGCATTATATATATAGCATTATATATATAGCATTATATATATATATATATATATAGCATTATATATATATATATATATATAGAGCATTTATTGTTTATTAGCATTTACTGGGTTTTTGTCTTTTCTTTATTTTGCTATAGGGGGAAATTGAGTTTTGCTTTTTTTATTTTTATTATTTGTTTATTTAATACGTAATAAATAATATATTTTATATAATATTTTATATTGTGTATTATATTATATAGTATATATTATGTTATACTATATTATATTATACTATAATATATTATATGGTATTCTAGTATAATTTAATATTATTATTATATTATATTATTATAAATATTATATGCTATTATTTTATATTACTATTTTTATTATTATATTATTATAGTATTATAATACAATATAATACAATATAATAATAGTATTAATATACTATATACTATAATAATAATACTAAATAATACTATATAATAAATGATAATAACAATCTATTATTATATAGTATTATTTATTATTATTATATTATATATTATATATTATTATTCCTATATTATTATACGATTAATAATCAGTCTATGCTTTCTCATTGGTTGATTCTTTTTAATGCTATTTTAGCTTTTTTGTTATGATTTGATTTTGACCACTGTATTTATGTTGTGGTTGATTTATTTTTTTATTTTTTTTTTTTTATTTTTTTTTATTTTTATTTATTTTTATTTATTTTTATTTATTTTTATTATGTTGTGTTAAGGAAAAGATAGCATTTATTTGTTTACATTATTTGTTTACATTATTTGTTTACTTTTTTTGTTTATTAGCATTTATTATTTTGCTAACGAATTTCCTTGGTTTTCCTTACTAATTGCTCCATTCAGCATAATCGAATTGGTCAAAGAATGCAAAACGGTCCCGGAGGAAGCAATCAGACAACTGTGCAGTAAAGCCATTGAGATCCTGGTCGAAGAAGGAAACGTTCAGAACGTGGATACTCCTGTGACCATTTGTGGGGATATCCATGGCCAATTCCACGACCTGCTTACACTATTTAAAGAAGGCGGTGAATGTCCCTCGACCAATTATTTATTTCTTGGTGATTTCGTGGACCGAGGGTTTTATTCGCTGGAATCCTTTTTACTACTGTTGTGTCTTAAAATCAGATATCCCGACAGAATGACAATAATAAGAGGAAACCATGAATCACGACAAATTACAACTGTGTATGGGTTTTATGACGAATGTATGAGAAAATACGGTTCTGCTAATGTGTGGAGATACTTTTGTGAAGTGTTTGACTATTTATCTCTAGGGGCTTTAGCTGGTGGTCCCGGTGGCGTTTTCGCTATACACGGCGGTCTTTCACCGAACATTTCAAATATCGACCAAGTCAGATTAATCGATAGAAAGCAGGAAGTACCGCATGAAGGTGCAATGTGTGATTTGTTATGGTCTGATCCTGAAGATATAGAAGGCTGGAGTATATCCCCAAGAGGTGCAGGTTTTTTGTTTGGTTCAAGCATGGTTAACCAGTTTAACCATGAAAATAATATTGTTCTGATCGCAAGAGCGCATCAATTGGTTATGGAGGGTTTCAAGGAAATGTTTAATGGCAGTATTGTAACTGTTTGGAGTGCTCCAAACTACTGTTATAGGTGTGGAAATGTTGCAGCTATTTTGGAACTGGACGATAATTTGAACAGGAATTACAAACTGTTTGAAGCGGCAGTACAGGATTCTGCCAATTTCCCAGTTAAAAATCCAGTTCCTGATTATTTTTTATGATGTATGTATATTTAAGTGCCGGTCATTTAGTAAAAGTTATAGTTTATTTATTAATTATTTATTATCTATTTACTTATTAATTATAATTCATCAGTATCCACCCAACAAATAAAAATTTTGAACCAAAAGATCCATTTGTTAAAAGGAAACCAAAAGTAATGTTTGCGTCAGTCGCCAGTAGTGCAATAGCAACGACACGTTGTCAATTTCCATGAACAAGTTCAGAGGAAAATCAACGCATACCAAAAATAAGAGTAACAAATAACGCCACTAATAGTGACATTTCAGTTGTTACACTGAAAAGAACAGATACTACACTTGATCTAAGCCAAAAGGCAAAGAGATTTGAGGAAAAGAAAAAAAGGTTTGCAAAGGGGGAAAGCCTTGTTTTATAGTGTTGTGGCTAGGGTTGTGACTGTTTTCCTATCAGAATGTAAACAAAGATCACGTGTTTGTGACCAGTAGGAAGACGCCGGGAGTTGTTATGGAGATGGTATTCCAGATTGCAGCCAATAAAAGCGTTTGTTGTGGATGATGGAATGTTGTGGAACTATTTGCTATTTTACTATTAATATTATACAACCATATTAATCCCAATACGCTGTATTACGTTTTACTTATTAATAGGAATGTCTTAAGACTTTATTAGGCTTTCCTATTCGAGTGTATTGCACACCAACCCTATTCACCACCTATCCACTCCATATCCACCACCCTATGCAGGGTGTGCAGTATTGGAGGTGGTGTATTAGATAAATTTACAGTGGTATGGAGTAGTATGGAATACTGTGGAATACCATGAAAACCAACATGTGAATCCTATAGGAATACATACCATTCTGGAAATCAAAAAATATTTTTATTTTGAGTGTTAGCATGCAGCGGTTTAATAACAACAGGGATTCCATAGGATTCCTTTGATTAGTATTTATTTACGGATTCCATAGGATTCCTTGCTTTTAGTATTTATTTTACGCATTCCAGAGGATTACTCTTCTTTAGTATTTATTTACGGATTCCATAGGATTCTTCTATTTGGGTGATTATTACAGATTCCACAGGATTCCTTGTTTGTGCATTTTTAACTCCTCTGTTACCCAACGCGTTAAAGGTCTTCACGGTTTTTCTTTTGTATACTATTTATGTATCATTTTATCTTTTCTCTAACCTCCCATCCAAAGATCATCCCAGCTAATTTAACCTTCGTATTCTAATCACACACGTAAACAACACCCTTAAAGCGAGGTCAAAGAAATGGTTTCGCTGTTCTTGTTCAGCCATTTCTTCTTTGCCTCTGCAAACAGTTCCTCTAATGCCATCCTATCCTGCAGTGAACTTTCGATACCCTTTGTAATCTTACTGTAAACCTCAGACGTCTCAGGTCTATTTAAACTAGTATTTGCCCTCGACGGGGAAGACCCAAGATAAGAAAATAAATAGTTAGCCATGAAAACAAACTCGCCAGTTTCAGTGATTATCTGACACAAACAAGTACCAGACTTGTGAATATATTGTGGATATTTGTAAAAAGGTTTCCCCCAAGAATATGAAATATTAAACTTGTCATTTGGATAATTATCTGCTGAATCTGTATCTAGAATAAAATCATTTGATTCAAGAAAACATTTATGATAAAATATTCCATCAGAAACAGTATTGTTATCCAATTCAGGTAATGGAGGTAAATCTGTAGAAAATTTAAGTCTTAATAGTGAACAAAATGGATCAGAATGTGCTATTTGACTAATCTCTTCTACAGGTACTTCAACTAAACGAAGAGCATACCTTTCAACCAATCTTGCCCAATTTGTTCTAGCATCGTCAATAAATTTAGATGTAGTGCTAATCCATTCTAATAAAATATTAAAACATTTTTCAGGATTCGAAATTCGATCAGCATGGATATTTATAGTTTCTTTGCGATAAGAAATATGTAAAAAATCCACATCGTACTTAATACAACGGCTAAGCTCAACATTTGGCTTAGAAGATTGTAGTCCTGTGCTTTTGCTCGTAGGTTTCTTAATTTCCACTTTTGCTTCCAGGTTCACATTTGGTCCATTGTACTTTTTATCCTTCGCAAGAGTTGAACTGTTTTGTAATGTTTTATCAACAATCTCTTCATTTTCATGTGAGGTTGAACATTCTTTTGTATCAGAACGAGACTTGTTTTTTTCAAAATCATCAGTCTCTGTAACCTTTGATGGAACATTTGATGTTTTAGCAATGTTGCTATTCCCATCCCCCTTCTCATTTTTATTATTATTGTCATCATTATTGCTACTATCCGTGTCTGAAGTTCGCACAGAATCATGGTTTTGCTGCTTGCTCGAAAACCAACTAGAAATTCCTCGATTGTCATTTTGAGAGAACCTATATTCAGGCGTAAATCTGTAAAAATAATGTCCATTGAGAAAAGTGTGCCGCTTTTCTACATGTTCAAAAATACCATTCTCCATTAAATAATTCCCAAAATTGACTGCCTCCTCTGGTGTATCAATATCTTCAAAAGTTTTTATTAACCATGCTACTAATGCATCCCCAACAAAGCTTTCTTTGTGTACTTTGAAATGCCAAATTCGATCTCCAAGACGAACCCCTCGTGGGCTTTGCATTTCTTGTGCAAGTTGTAAAAATTTCATGTTTTCATCCTCCTCTCGTTTATTTTTAAACAAAGAATCACTACTTTCCTTAATAGCTGAAGTTCTAAATCCAAGTTCACCAAACTTTAATAATTTCATTGATTCGTTTTCTTGAGAATTAGCTTCAAATAACTGTGATAAACATGATGCAAGATCTCCTGTGTAAAAGATCATATCAGGATCGTTTGCAAATAGTGCCTTCTTATCTTTTATTCCCTTTTCTTTTAACCTTTGCCTCTCCTCTTCCGAAATATATTTACCACGTTGAAATTGTGCAGCAAGCCGTCTTATCCCTTCAAGACGCAGTTCTTCAATGTTGATCTTTTCATTTCGATTCTCCGAAGTCAATAACAGCTGATGAACATGACTTCCTCTTGTATTTTCATACAAAGGTATCAATACCAATCTTGACCTAAATGTTTTTGTACATTTACCGCCGCTTATATCCGTATAACCAGCAGATATTTGATCTAATGAATTCCAATTTTGAGTCTTTTGTATTAAGTTTGAAAAATCCAAAGAGTATTTTTCATATTGGTTATTGTATTGAGTTTGAAACATACATGAATAAGGAATGTTGAAGTTAATTGAAGATTGCCTAAATCGATAAACTTGAACAGAAACATTTCCATCAATATCCGATGAAATTCTATGCACTTGGCTAGCTCCTGCTAAATACATCCGCATATCAGGTGTATCGGTATTTGGAATAAATTCTGTAATAGCTGAGACATCATTATGTTTACGACTAGATTCAAGTTTTGCTACTTCAGACCCTACTAATATCTGAAATCCAGAAATAAGTCGCATACTAATCATTTCAATCAGCAAGTCTCGAGTTGTGCGTTTTTCGCTAGAGTCAGGGTCTAGTGTAACATCATACACATGCTCTGAAAAGTTGTAAGTAAGCTGTGATTCAGAGGGAAGCTTGTCTGAAGTAACAGGCAAAATAGCTGGTGATATTAAAGATGTCCATTTAATTGATCTATTCCCCTGTGATTTACCTTCTACATAAATATGTCCCCACCGGCCATTCTGTAAAACTTTATTTGAAGCTTTGAATTTGCGTGAAATATTAGGTATGATTGTCCATAATGACTGTATAGAAGAATTATTGGATATTGCATTTTCAGTAGAAATTAAAGAAGAGTTGAGCCCTCCAACAGAGATTGAGCTTCCAAGCATTTCGTGTTTAATTGGTTTTTGCTCTATAGAAGGGAAGGATCTATAGGAACCATATGATTTCATTTTACTTCTAGTAGAATTAGATTTAATATTATCACTTAATAATCTGTTTGAAGATCGAATCAAATCACTTTCTTGGAAAGGTGCTTTCTTTAATGTGCTATTCTTATCCTGCGTAAAGCTCTTTTTTATAGTATTATAATCCAAAGAAAAATCTGCTGGTGTGATATTTTTTAAAGAGGATGCAAATTTATTAGAAGATAGTATTTTTAAAGAATTAAATGCATCACTCTGATTAGTACTGGCGGATCTAAGAGAAATATTATCACTAGTTATTGAAGAAGTTTCGTATATAGATTCACTAATTTCAGCAAGAGAATCATTTTTTTTAAAACCTCTAGCTGTAGCATTGGTACTTGAAATTGTAAGAGGTGCAATTGATTTTTTGCTCGTTAGAGACATCAGTGGGTTAAAGGAAGGTTTCAAATCTATTGTGTTTAAAAGTGTCTTTGGTGTATTAGCAGAAGAAGAACTGTTCTTTGCATTTGAATCTTTTCTTAAAGAATCATTTATTAAATCTGTTTTCATTTCAAATTTCCTTAAAGGGTCTTCAACCTGACTTCCTTTTGTAGTTTTAATGACATTTGTGAAAACACAGTCATCATATTCTTGAGTCCATTCATGCAGGCTTTTATCAACTGGGGGAGGTAACATATATTCAATTTTAATAGAACTAGATTCAGCCTGGGTAACTCCCATCATTTGTATTTCATATATTTGACAAGATGGACTCCACTTCAAAGACCGTTGATAAAACGTGGACCAATAAGAAATTTCAACCCAATGTGGTCTGACATATACATAATTAGGAGTTGAGTTTGCTGCTTTTGATTTTTTTTGTTGTGGTGTAGAAAGATTGAAAGTGTTATCAGGAAGAAAACGAAAAACTGGCGCAGGATGAAATGGAGGATTTGCAAGAGAAACAATATCAATGCCAATTCCTACATCTAATAAGGCTTCACTGGTTTTATAAAGCATATTATAATCAACGTCAAACAGACCAGTTCCAGGGGTTACTATTACAAATTGGTAACCGGTATGTTTTAATGAGGGATCAAGATAATCCCTATCTGCCTGAGTTAAACCCATGTTTATTGCTTCAAGAATACTTCCTTTATTTGCAGGAAGAACCTTACCGATGATTTGTTCACGATAATCATTATGATTTGCAGATTCATCAACTGGACGTTGAAGAGTATCTCTTAAAAAGACGGTAAATTCGCGACGAAGAGTAGACATTATTTCATTCCATTTAGAACCTTGAACTTGATGTAAAACTACTCTAAAATAGTCTTTTTTATTTTTTAAATTGTTAGCGTCTGAATTTTTTTGATTTGAATTTTCTGATAATTGTACTGAAGTAAATAAGACTATTGAGACAAGATGATGAGCGTTCATGTTTTCCCATCTTCTGAAAAGTTCTGGTAAAAAAGAATTAACAATTTTATGAAACATTATTTCACCTTGCTCATCAAAATGCCACATTTCTTGAGACATTTGTAGAAAAATAAAATATCTAGCGCTTTCGGATCTATATACAATTTTTGTTTTAGGACCAATATATGCAGAATAAACTTTTTTCCCTCTTCTAAAAATCGAATTAACAGAAACTCTTATAAAACCGAAAAATTCTAGTTTTTGATATTTAAACACAGTCGTATTATTTAAGCATGAAGAAATGTACCATTGGTCTGCTCTAGACAGATTCATATCTTTGAAAAAGATTTCGATCAAATCAGCGGTTATTACCTTTTCATCGGGAACCAATCTCAAGCAAACACTCGACCGCGGTTGCACATCTAAAATAGGTTTAAGTTGATCACGAAGTAACGATACTTGAACATTTGGGATTTTTTTTAAATTTGGGGGTAGGTCTTTTAAAAGACAATACAATCTTTTTTGTTCGCTTTGGTTGATTGTGAATTTTTCATTTTGTTTACCTAGATTGTATCCATACAAGGAAAATAAGTTTTCATTATTCTTATTCTTGTTGTTGTTATTTGAAGAACCCTTGGTAGAATTATTGGTTCTAGAATCAGGAATTGAAATTTCGACAATGTCTTTATTGATTTCAGCATTTGGAAACAAGCTGCTGACATTGAAAACAGCCCAATCTTTGCACGTTTGATAATCATGAAACCATGTTGGAACACATATAGAAGTGGCGCTGTTTGGATCTTGGGAAACGGGTCGCGGTCGGGTGGTGGATGGAGACTTTGAATTTTGGTGTAAATTCGATTGCGGTTTGTGGTATTCGGTTTTGTCAGATGTTTGTGAATAGTTGATTGAATGTATATGGTTTGACAGTTTTTCAATATGTTTTCTATCATTTTTCGTCAAATTGGCATGTTTTGCGTCTTTATGTTTGAAAGTTTGATGGTTTGCATCTTTATGTTTGAAAGTTTGATGGTTTGCATCTTTATGTTTGAAAGTTTGCTGGTTTGGTTTATTCATAGTGGAAGAGCACTGAATGGAAAATAACAAACAGCCGAATGAGTAAATTATTGATGATCGAATCTAGTAGATTCGGACCAAAGCAAACAAAAATTGAGAAATTGAGAAATGGCTTCTTTTAATGGATATTAACAAACACTTTCAATGATGGACGGATTAATTTGGACAAAGGATGTTTGCATTAAGTGCGAATTCGAAGTAAATCAACCTGATGTTGCAATTTATAAGAAAACGACCGACTATTTTCGATTATTTTCGATTATTTTCGACTATTTTCGACTATTTTCGACTATTTTCTAATGTAAACTAACTTTTCCAAAAATTTCCTGTTTTAGGTAGCGAAAAAGAAAGAAAAACCCCAAATTTTTGCAAAATAACGCAAACAAGCAAACACGCCAAACCCTGCAAATGCACTGAATTTCGAGTAGCTAAAGTAACAAATAATACTGCAAAAGACGGTTTGGTTTGCTATAGTAAAATACAAATGAGGTTGACAGAAGGGTGGATAAGGGTTATTGGTAATAATCTTCAGATTATGACACACGATCTGGCGATAATGAGTCACGATCTACTGATAATTAGTCATGTGTTATAAATAAGTGGCTGTTTATGACAAATATGTCGAGCTAACTCAGATTTCAAGTTTACTTGCACTTACACTTGTGAGTTAAGTTAACCAAGAATATAATATAATTATAATAATATAATAATAATAATAATAAATAATATAATAATAATAATATAATAATAATAAATAATAATAATAAATAATAATATAATAATAATATAATAATAATAATAAATAAACAAACTATGCCAAAACAAATGCTGAATAAAAACGCAAACTCAAAATTCAATTTTGACCTATGGCAAAACAAGAAAAGGAAATATTATCAATAAATGCTAACTAATATCAATAAATAAATAAAAAATACAATAAAATAAATGCTATATAATGGGATAAATGATAAAATTTCAAATTTGACATATGGGAAAATTGAAAAATAAAAATAAATAAAATATAACACTATATAAATATACGAAGTATATATTATATAGTGTATTCAGTAAAACTTAATAGAATAAACATTTGTATATAATAAACATATTATACATATATTTATACATTTACCATTTACTTACACATATTCTATATATAATATAATAATATAATATAATATAATATAATATATTAAAATATAATAATATAATATAATATAATTTAATATTTAATTTAATCTACCATATAATATAATAATATACTGTAATAATATACTATAATATAATAATATATAATAATATAATATAATTTAATTTTATCTACTATATAGTTAAATATTTATTTAATCTACTATATAATATAATATAATATAATTTAATATTTAATTTAATCTACTATATAATATAGTATATTATAATAATATACTATAAATAATACTATATATATTATAATTTAATCTACTATATATTATAAAATAATAATACTATAATATAATATAATATAATATATAATATAATATAATAATTTAATCTACTATATAATATAATATATAATATAATATAATAATTTAATCTACTATATAATATAATATAATATAATATATATTATAATTTAATATAATTTAATATTTCATTTAATCTACTATATAATATAATATAATAAATAATA
This sequence comes from Ascobotryozyma americana, assembly GCA_030573245.1. Classification (NCBI taxonomy): domain Eukaryota; kingdom Fungi; phylum Ascomycota; class Trigonopsidomycetes; order Trigonopsidales; family Trigonopsidaceae; genus Ascobotryozyma; species Ascobotryozyma americana. Next base: position 476 of record JAJMCZ010000261.1, on the reverse strand, counting down.
AATAATACTATATATAATATAATATAATAATTTAATCTACTATATAATATAATATAATATAATATAATATAATATATATTATAATTTAATCTACTATATATTATAATATATTATACTATAATATGAAATAATAAATAATACTATATATAATATAATAAATAATACTATAATATGAAATAATAAATAATACTATATATAATATAATAAATAATACTATATATAATATAATAATAGAATTAAATATTATTAAATACTATATAATAATATACGAAGTATATATTATATATATAATATAATAATTTAATATAATATAAATAATACTATAAATAATACTATATATAATATAATATAATATAATATAATATAATTTAATATTTAATTTAATCTACCATATAATATAATAATATACTGTAATAATATACTATAATATAATAATATATAATAATATAATATAATTTAATTTTATCTACTATATA
>JAJMCZ010000260.1:0-22462 GCA_030573245.1 Ascobotryozyma americana | reverse complement strand
TTTTTTTTTTAATATAATTATTTTTATTTTTTATTTTTCCTATTTTTATTTTTTTATTTTTATTTTTTATTTTTATTTTTATTTTTATTTTTATTATTTTTTTATTATTTTTATTTTTATTTTTATTTTTATTTTTATTATTTTTTTATTATTTTTTTATTATTTTTTTATTATTTTTTTATTATTTTTTTATTTTTTTTTATTTTTTTTTATTTTTATTTTTTTTATTTTTTATTTTTCTTTTTAATTCCTTTAATTTCCTTAATTTCTCACTTCCCACTAACAAATTTCAACTTTAGAAAAAAATAGCAACAAATTTTATCTTTAGAGTAACATAGGCACAAATTTAAACTTTAGAGAAAAATAGCCACAATTTACTCCATCATGTCTGAAAATGCACCGGCTATAAACATAGACATTGGAATCCAACCGAAACTTGGTCTCAGTGAAGGTGCCTCTTCTAGCTCTGCTGCTTCTAATGATAAAACAAACACAAACACAAACACTAAAAACAAGGTCATTGATAAGAAAATTAAAAAACCAGAGAAAAAACACGCTTGTTCATACTGCGCAAGAGCATTTTCACGTTTGGAACATAAATCAAGACATGAAAGATCACATACAAAAGAAAGACCTTTCCATTGTGCAAAATGTTCCTCTTCTTTTGTTAGAAGAGATCTTTTACTTAGACATGTAAGAACTGTCCATGCAAAGCCAGATGCAAAATCTGGGGAAATAGATACATCTAAAGACGCTACCCAAACCACAACAGAAACCTCAACCTCAACTGTAACCCTCGGTACAGGTACTTCTACAACCACAACCACAGCCGCAAATGGAAATCATCTTGTAATAGCCCCGGAGAATGTATTACGTACAAATCCAATCTCTTTAGATACAGAAAATGTCAATTCAACTTGTAATAATTCTGCCCAAAGTGCTCCATCAGTGTATCCCCAGATTTTGAACCCTGATGCAACCCCTTATAAAGGTCTTCCCCTATTTAATAATCGAATTGATGTGAATTCAACTCCTAGAAACCCCAGAATACGTCCAGCTCCACCATATCATGTGTCGGACTTTAGCCGAGGATTCATCATTGAAAATTTAGCACAATCAGATTCATCTGGTTTTCTTTTAAATCATTATACTCCTCCACATGCTCCAATTATTAATACATGTTTAAATTCTTACTTTACTTGTGTTCATCCTCATATGCCAATCCTTCATCCTTCTTCCTTTCTTCCTTCAAAAGTACCCTCTGCCCTTCTCTTTATCGTTTTAGCTCTTGGAGCAAAAGCAATCTCAAACGATAGCTCTCCTTTATCAATTTCAGCACAATCTCGTTCGAATGAGTTTTTCTCCGTTTCCTACAAACTTTTGCTATATAGTTTATCCCATATAAAATCAATAGCTGATACCCCAGGTGTTTTTTCGGCCCTTCAATTGTTAAAACAACAATTTATTAATACTGACAAAGACAATTGTATTCCTAATAATATTAATAATCAAAATATTAACCAAAATGTTAACCAAAATGTTAACCAAAATGTTAACCAAAATGTTAACCAAAATTTAAACCAAAATATGAACAATATAAACAATATGAACCAAAATAATCTACACCCTTCTGGAATAATTCCTGCATGGGTTTCTGAATCTCTTCTTCTTACAGTTTTATGGGGACTCCACGAAGTAAATTCTAATCAAATCGGTACACAAATCACTTGTTTAGGTCAATCTATTTTTCTTCCTCTTTTAAGAATTGTAATGTATAACCATCATATGCATACCGGATTAAGATCATTGATTCCAAATACTTTGCAAAAACCTCCATCCCCGACACGTTCCTCTTCTTCTTCTCTCTCTTTTCATTCTCAAACAAATATTTCCTCTTCATCTCCCTCTTCAACTCCCTCTTCAACTCTCTCTTCAACTCCCTCTTCAACTCCTTCTTCAACTCCTTCTTCAACTCCCTCTTCAACTCCGGTAACAAATTCAACTTCAAAAACATTAGCAGATTGGATAGAAACAGAAACAACAATAAGAATTTGTATTGGTGCTTATATTCTTTCAGTACATATGACTGCCATATTTGGAGAAACATCACAGGTTGGTAGTGATCCACTTGCAAACCCTCTTCTTTTCGGTCTTTCACTCCCCGCTTCTTGTGCTACATGGTATTCTGTAAAACCTTCCTTAAAACCATATACACTTTCTACAAATCAATTGGGTGTCGTGGTGGCTCAATTTCTTTCAAATACTCCACGTTCTCATTTGCCATCTTATGCTAATAATGGTCATAATGTTGGTACTGGTGTAGTTGGTGTATTACGTGAATCTCAATTTGGTGCAGCTGCTGTCGCAGCTGCTGTATATTCTCATATTAGACGTATGAGTACCACATTGTCAATTGCACCAGAACATTGTAGGGTTGCACTTGCTGAACAATTAAGAGGTTGTCTTAGTGCTCTTGAAGCAAGTTTGGATGATTCTAGAACTTATATTATGCGATGTCAAGAATCTAAGAAAAATATGAATGATTCCAGATGTGAAACTTATATGGATTTTGATGATGAATCCGATGATTATTATATAAATGGAGGTGCTTTACTTGAAGATGCAATGTCTTTTCTTCTTATAGCTCGTGCAGAACTTGTTATGATTACAGATTCATGTAAACAATATTTCCATTCTCATTCACCTCATTCACATTCACTTTCTAATCTTCAAAGAGGAAATATTAATAATGAAATCAGTAATATAGGAATGCCAGGAGTATCTTTAGTAGTTCCAAGACTCATACATATGAATACTCTTGCTGCATGTATTAGAAATTCTTCTTTTAATCCTTCTGAAGTTGTTTATACACTCCTTACACTTGCCTCAGGTTCTTCTCCTGAGTTGAATAGTAATAATAATAATAATAATAATAATAATAATAATGATAATAATAATGGTGTTAATGTTATCAGTGAAATTATAAATGATTCTAAAACGAATAATTCAAATAATGGCTGTATCAATACAAGTAATAATAAAATTGATGATAATAACAATTATGGGTATAACAAAAACAGCAATGAGCAAATTGTTACTATGCCTTCTGCACATACGGCAAGTACAATTGTAGAATTGGTTCAGCGCATTTTAACAGAAATGGTTACATTTACTTCACAAAATCAAAATGCAACTCCTAATGGAACAATTTCTTCACAAAATGGTAATTCTAATACTCCCAAGATTCGGACAAGTTTAGAAAAGTTTCCTTCATTGATTAGTTTAACTGGTGTATTTGAACTTACATGTTGGATTTTAATATATTTAGCTCATAATGCTGTTCCTCAAGTTGTATTTGATCTTCGTGGATGGTTAGATTCAGCTCATGAAACATTTGACTCATTTATATTAAGTAATTCAAATTTTTATAAGGATTACAAGCCACAAAACTATACATCAAATAAAGGTATATCAACTTGGGGCACTAGTATAAGTTTATGTGATTATGTTTGTAAAGTTTTTAATCTTGCTGGAGGTGGTCTTGGGAAGTCATATGTTTATATACTTGAGCTTTATTCAAAGCAAGTTAAATCATGGGTGTAATAGACAGTATATATAATATATAAATATTATAAATTCATAGTTTAGCAGTGTATTTGTAAAAATTATATTTTTAGTTAGGTTTACCAAAGAAACAATGTTTTTGTTGGATTTACAATCTGTATGTTCTTTATTTCTGGTTTTTTATTTAGTTTTATTTAGTTTTATTTAGTTTTATTTAGTTTTATCCGTGACTTCATTGTTATTAAATTAATTCTCTCTACTATTTATGTTATCTACTTGTAATTACTCATTCAATGTTATTCATTATATAAATTTGTGTATAAATTATCTGTACAAATACATATTAACAAAAAAAAATTAGGCTTCAAGTCTAAGACGAGCAGCAGGATTTGTAACTTTAATTCCTAATCGACGAGCACGTTCAACAATACCAATTCTCTTTCGAGATGAAATATTGTGAGCAATTTCAGCGGCATAAGTTTTTGTGTGTAAGAGAAGTAAATCAAGATCTTTTTCGTTTGTAACAAGGAATGTTTTACGTCCAGATGGGTTCAAATATTTTGTACGTTTGTTTGATCCATAACCAATTTTTGGCATTTTTGGTTGTCCAGAGAATCTACGACGAATAGCTCCGTCAATACCAGTTGGTTTTCTCCATGATGCGCCTACTCTTTTGAATCTATCCGATTGGTGTCGGTTAAATCTTGTAAGTTTCTTTTTAACAATTTTTTTGCTGTAAACTGAGGCCATCTGGATGAGTTAGAATGCGTTTAATTTACCGAATTTTTTTAAAAAAGCCATAATAACGATAAAAAAATTTAAAACAATAACACAAAAATATAATAACAATAAAAACCTTAAATAACAATATAATAATTCCACCAAATTAATCCTTACCTTTATTATTTCCTGATTTTTATTCTAATCCTGTAAATTTAAAGCTAATCTTTGGTTGATTCTTCATCTATTTGAATATTAGATAATTTTTTATTTGCGTCGTTGTTATGGTGTTTTTTTACAGTTGCGTTTTAAAATTCTGTGACTTCTTTTTGTTGTTATGGTTACTCAATTCTTCTTTTTTTATTCTATCTTGTATGAATTGTTTTTGATTATACAATAGACAATAGTTTAAATTTATGGTATTGTTTATAGTACTGTTTATTGTTATTGCAAATTATTATTTCAAGTTATTATTATTTATTTTTATATTTAAATTAAGAATTAAGAAAGTAAATGGATTGTTTATTTGTACTTAATATTGATTGTGTTCGTATTTACATGTATTTACGTTCTTGTACTTTTTACATGTTTCCATTTGAACTATTAAATAAACTATTAAAAACTATTAAAACTATAACTAGAACTATAATGCATAACTGATATCCTTATGTGCAAAAAGATTTTGAAAAGTTAAACATTCAGTTTCGTAATAAATCTTATTAGAACAAGTACAGTTTTCTTCTGTACATAGAAAAGAAACCGTAAATAAAGGAGAACCTTTAGCCAAATGAACAGTTGTAGTATTATAATTTTCCAGCATTAAATTAATACTTTCAATTGTCCCAGTACATTTTAATTCAGGCTTTACTATAAAACCAACTTGTTGCTCTCCAAAAAGTGAACCAATTATCAATCTTTGTTTTGAAGCAAGAGTTTTATTTAGTATTTGTAAACTAGTACCAAGTAGTCTTTTACTTGTTCCCTCAATTTCAATATTATGTGGGCAGCAATATGTGAAAGTTCTTCTACATGATTCTTGTACACCATAGAATCTGAATTTTACTTGGCTTTCCAGAATCGCAGCTTCTTTCATTTTAGTTATTCGAGTAGCCTTTGATCTTGTATTTCTTTTATTAACCATGAGATATATATAAATATATAAGTATATAAGTATATTGGTATATGTGTATAAGTATATAAGTATATTGGTATATGTATATATATATATATATATATATATATATATATATATAAAAGTATAAATGATATCACTCGAAATATTTAAAATCGCTTTATGTATTTTACTATACTATGGTCTATTCACCATTATACAGTTCATATTTACTATACGGTTCATGTTTACGTTCAGATTATTTATCATTCGATATAAAAATAGACCCCAGAATTATTTTTCTAATAATAGTCAATTCACACACTTTTCTTTAATTTTTTTTACAATTTGTAAGCGTATTTGAAGTGAAAAAAAAAAAAAGAAAAAGCAATAACCCTAATATTCAAATGTTTATATTACTATATATCCATTAATTGTGCATTTAAGCGACTATTAAGTTCACTTGTGCTAGGGTTGAATATCAAAGGTGATTTCAATGAAGTTAATATAATTATTAAATATAAACTAATAAAAGACAAAATAATAAAACAAGATACTATAAAATATTAAAGTAGTTATTCATTTCAATACTTTTTGTAATTTTTGTAATTTTTGTGTTTTTTTTCCTATTAAAATGAATTCAAATATCAACTGAAAAAGTTAAAATTTAATTTAAAAAACAAAATCAATTATACATTAATTCTCATCTCTTTATGAGAAAATATTTTTTTAAATGTTAGACATTCACACTCATAGAATACACTTTTTGTGCATTTGCAATTTTGATCAATACATAAAAATGACACAATAAATAAAGGAGTACCTTTATGAATATTTGCATTTATACCTCCAGTATTAGTTATAGTGATTTTTATTGTTGAGTATTCTTCAATGTTTTTTTTGTTTAAAGATGATGGATATGTTATATCTTTTGGTTCATCTTTTATTTGAGGAAATTCTATTGTAATTTTTATTCTTTTTTGACCAAAGAAATTCCCAAACGAGATATGACTATTTATTGCCTCTTTAGAATTAATAAGTTGTAGACTTGTATCCAGCACAATACTTTTAGATTCTTTAATTGATATATCATTTGGACAAGAAAATGTTACTGTTCTTCTGCAAGATTCTTGTGTACCAAATATTCTAATACTAGGTGAATTTGAATGCATCATTTTGCTGTTGTATTATTATTATTATTATTACTATTATATTTATTAATGTTATTATTGGCCTTGTTAGTTTTTTTTTTACAATTTACAAAAGTCTTTAATTAAAATATCTAAAAACTAGAGAATATATATTAATTTATATATGAATTATTTACATGAAAATTAATCAATTTCTATTATATAATAATTATCGGTACTGGTGATTCTCACTATATCATTACTAATTAATTATACTGGATCAAGATTATTTTAAGCGAATATTTAAATCACAAATAATATATAGAAAGAAGAGAAATATTTATTAACTCATCACAAGTGAGAAAATAATGATACATTAATTATATAAATTATATAATTTTTACTTTTACATTTACATTCACATCGTTTGAACTAGACTTTATTTCTAAAAATTCTGAGAAATCAGCTGGTTTCAATAAATTTTTTATAACTTCGTCTCAGTCGCTTATTTTTCTATATGTGTATTAATTAACAATAATGGCTATTAATATAATCAAATTTACTCGATTTACACTTTAAATCACTACTAAATATAAGCTATTAATCAGTATATTTTATATAATATATTGTATAATGCAAAACTAATCACATTGTTGATATGTTTTTATAAAAATCTTTGATGGAAAGGTTGAAATCAGACAGAATAAACCTACAAATGAGAAAACCGAAAAGAGAAAGTAAAAGTACTGCACGTGACTTTATCGTGTATTACTATGTAATACGACTGTTTAATCTTACTTTATATTATATAACTTTCCATGGCAACGGATTGATTTCAAAAAAGTCTAAAGATAACCAACGTAATCTTATAAAACGAACAAGAAAAAAGAAAACCCTCTTTTTTTTTTTTTTTTTTTTTTTTTAAGACAAGGCGGGTTTGTAGAATCCAAATGATACATAATGCCTTCGTCACCAAACGGATTAGAATTAAAGGATTTTTATAGATGTACACCCAAGAGTGAGTTTTATAGGATTTCAATGATTTTTTAAAGTCTTTTTGAAGTCTTTTTGAAGTCTTTGAATAATCCATATCAGGAACTGACTAACTTAAAATTTACTTTCACTTTTTAAACTCATAGAATATTATAAAACAAACCCAAATGGAAGAGACGATTTGATTTCACTGTATGGCTTATCTGATATTCAAAGAAGTGTGGCAAGATTTGATCCTATTTCTGGAGAAAAACATAAAATGAGAAAATCTTATAAAGGACAAATTGCAGATATCACATGTCGTTCAGAAATAAGAAAAAGTACTACTTTAATTCCTTTGATATTGTCTACTATGCCTGGATACGATGCAAAGTCGTCTTCGAGACCTAAAATTTCTAATTTGGATGCAAATATGTTGGAAACTGCTTTTGATTTGGAAAAAGCCACCGATGAGGGTGTTCCAGGAGTGAGTGCTTTTTTAAGTTTTAAATACTTTCTTTTTTTTTTTTCCACCCACTAACAGTCAGTTCAATCCCTCTATTTTAGGACTTCGTGGGGCATGGTCTGACAGACATTCAGATAAATCAGATCATACACATCCGGAAGCTTCAGGTGCAGAGGATAGTTTGGGAGATAAAGCTAAGAAACGTAAACGAAAAACAAAACTTGGGACTTCTCCACCTACTCAAGCTGAGATAAAAAGAGCAAGAGTTTGATATTATTTATTTATTATAACATACTATTTAATATATAAAAAAAATACAAAATTCTATTTATATAAATATTAGATTAAACTTTTATAATTGTTGTAAATATAAATACAGGATGATAAATATATAAATAAATATAATAAATAAAAATAATAATAAACAAATAATTAAAATTCTTCAGCATAATTTACAGGTTTACTTCTTGTACGTAACCTTTTTTCAGTCATGTAAGATTTATAAGCTATTTCAGCCATTCTTTTCCTTTTTAATTTGACAAGGTCTTTCTCATATTGTACAGATTTTTCTCTTAGTCTTTCCATATTTGATTCTAATAAAGTAGCAATATTTGTTGAACCTTCAGCTTTTAAATTTTCTATTAAATCTTCTAATTCATCCAAATTACCAGCCACAGATTCCCATTCTTGGACTATATCTGGATCATCAATTAAATCTAAATTATAAGAATTAGAAGATGTTGGTATGATATTATTAATAATAGATTTAGTTTTTGTATAATCTATAATAGATGATTGTTTTTTTGATGATGATAAATCTATTTGGGATTTTCGTTTTGAATTAGCAGTTTTATTGACCTTTTGATTCCTTGAAGATGAATTTTTCATCTTTATAATGTCCATTGAATTTAAAGGGTTTACATAACGATAAACTCTAAAACGAGAAGAAATATTATTATCCGCTTCGACAAAATAATAAGCACTTTGCCTAATATCGTAACCTAATGGTTTTTGAGAAGAATCTTCAAAATTTCTTGCTTTAATATAACCTGCCTGTGATGTAAAAGTTTCCCTTATACAATTTTTTACTTCTTTTGATTCTGATAATACTGCAATTAAAGCTGTATGTAAAACTTGAAGTCGATTTTGCCATGTCATGTCTTTGAATTTTTCTGTATTTTTTGAATTTTTATTCATCATAGGATTATTATTATCCTGATCACTACTATTTTCATTATCTTGGTTATTATAATCTTGATCAGTTAGTAAATCTGGGTCTGTGTTTGAATTAGGATCCGCATATGATAAATATGACCAACTTGAAACAAGAGATTTTAATTCTTCTAAAGCACGATCATAATGGCCAATTTCTGGAGATTTTTTACGATTTAAAGCTAAGGCGAGTAATTTACAGAAAAAATATTCAACATCATTGGATGGAAAAATATCAATAATTCCATCTTCTATATCTTGCGGTGCTAAACGTTTAAGTCCACGAAAGAGAATATCAAATCTGTTTTGAAAAAGAACCAGCTGTGCAATTACAGGTGCATCTTGTATTTTACCGCTTGAGCCAATAATTGCTTCTAATGGTGAAGGCCATAATGATTTTCTAGGAATAGGTTCATTTGGTTTTCGTTGAGCTTTGCGACTTGGTTTGGCAGATTTACCAATAGGTTTACCAGTCGACTTGTTTGTAGAGCTTTTAGACCTTGCTGTTCCTTTAGAGACAGTTTTTACAGACCCATTTGTTTTACTATCTTTAGTGCCTGGCTTGCTCGCTGGCTTGGACACAGACTTGCTCACTGACTTGCTCACTGACTTGCTCACTGACTTGCTCACCGATTTGCTCACCGATTTGGTGTCCAACTTTGTGTCCAACTTGACGTCTGAAAGTAAAGTCTCTATTTGATCATCTTCTAGACTGGAAAGAGAAGACTCGTCATCTGAGTCGAAAGGAGAGTGCAAAGGACTATTCATGGTTAATACTGTTAACAAGATAGGTTTCTGGAAATCAGGCTCAAGTTAATAGTAATTATTGGGTTAATATTTTTGTTTTTACTGATGGTTGCAACTTGCAACTTGATTTGATTGTTGCTACTTATTGTATTCGAGTTATTATCATTATACTAATAGAGCAGTTTTCTACGTTTACATACTATATATCTGGTTGCCATGCAAAGGATGGCAATGTTATTGGTGCATGTGATTGCACAAAGTTTCGTTTTTCACGCGAAGTGGTTTGGTTATAGGACTTAAGATGGATGTAAAACGCACTATAAAAAACACTGTAAATATACAAATATATATAATATACATAAATGTAAAAATGTAAAAATGTAAAAATGTAAAAAATATAAAAAAATATAAAAAAATATAAAAAAATATAAAAAAAAAATAAAAAAAAATAAAAAAATATAAAAAAATATAAAAAAATATAAATATAAAAACACACTGTAAAAAAATATGAAATACTATATAAATACTATAGAAATAAATATACATAAATATAAAATAATATAAAATAATATAAAATAATATAAAATAATATAAAATAATATAAAATAATATAAAAGAAATATAAATATAAAATAAATATAAATACACCTATAAAATAATATATAATAAATATACAATGTTTATATTTATTTTATATTTTCTATATTTAACCACCTATAAAAAAAATATAAAATAATCTAACTATAAAATACTATAAAATAATATAAAATAATATAAAATACACATTATAAATAAATATAAAAAATAATAAAATAGATAAATAAATATAAAATAATATAAAATAATATAAAATACACATTATAAATAAATATAAAAAATAATAAAATAGATAAATAAATATAAAAAATAATAAAATAGATAAATAAATATAAAATATTATATAAAATAATATAAAATACTATAAATAAAATGAATATAAAATACACCCTATAAATAAACACTATAAAAACATTGTAAAAATATTATAAAAACACTATAAAAACAATATAAAAACACTATAAAAACACTATTAAACACTATAAAAACACTATAAAATACTATAAAAAAATATTATAAAACACTATTAACACAAACACTGTAAAACAAACATAAAACACATCTACTTAAACTATTTATACACATTATAATTTCTTCATGTTATAAATATTTCTAACACATTTCTAACATTTCTAACATGTTTCTATACAAATACTATGTCTACACCACTCTACTAATGCTACATATCTACACCACTACTAACTATTTTTATTTCTTATCTATCCTGCATCTAGTTCATGTATTACATAACGATTTACATAACCAACTGAGATTTAATTCGTATAGAATACGGTCCAAACATGCCATCATTCTGCAATGTACACAAATACACAAATACACGAATCGTACAAACACACAAATATACAAACACACAAATATACAAACACACAAATATACAAATTGTAAAAATTCATCTGAGTTTATTAAACCCGAGTGTAAAATCACCTGAGTGTGAAATCATCCGAGTACACATATAGAAACAAGTTACTATCGAAACTGTTTAGTAAGTTTCCTTCCTAGGGCTTACAAGTTAATGTTATCAGTTACCCTAAATTTCAATTAAAGTAGGAATTACATAAGAATTCAACGTTATTTAGTCAGTATTGAACATAAATTATCAATAATTAACGGATTATTGGTAATATATGTTCAATTATTACTAATGAGGTTGCATTCTCACTTCACTTTCTCGATTTCTTTATTTGCTACAATTGGACTCTAATTAAAACGCAGTTACATAATAATAAACACCCTTTATATATTTATGCATCTTTATAATATAAATTGTCTGTAGACGTAGAGAAGCACAAACGACCACTGAATAAGACTACGCAAATGTAAGTACAAATGTCAACTATTGTGACTATTGTATACGATAGTATACAATAGTCTACGATAGTCATAATAGTCACAATAGTTACAATAGTCTACAATAGTATACTATCGTATACTATTGTATACACTATTTACGACAAGATTGTGTATTCATTGTTGCTATTTACTATTGAAGGTTATGATTATTTTTTATATATCTATTTATAGATTATGGTTATTATATTATATTATAGTTATTAGTTATTTATTAGTTATTAGTTATTTATTAGTTATTAGTTATTTATTAGTTATTAGTTATTTATTAGTTATTAGTTATTTTATTTAGTTATTTATTTCATTTTATTTTATTTAATTATTAAATTAGTTATTTATTTCATTTTATTTTATTTAATTATTAAATTAGTTATTTAATTATTTAATTATTTTAATTATTTTATTTTATTTTCTTATTTTATTATTTTTATTTTTATTTTTATTTTTATTTTTATTTTTAATTTCTATTTTTAAATTTCTATTTTTAATTTTTATTTTTTATTTTTATTTTAAGTGAAAATTTAATTTTTTAATTTTCCATTTTCATTTCTATTCTACTATACTCAGTTTTGTTTTTTAATTTTGTTTTTTAATTTTGTTTTTTAATTTTGTTTTTTTATTTTTTTATTTTGACATTTATTTTGGCATTTATTTTGACATTTATTTTGACATTTATTTTGAAATTATTCTTTTCTTTTCTTGTTGTTGTTTATTTTATTTTTCTTTTTCTTTTTATTTTTATTTTTCTTTTCTTTCCATTTGAATTCTAATTTACATTTACAATTTACATTTACAATTTACATATATAGTTTGCATTATAGTTTGCATTATAGTTTTGCATTTATAATTGCATTTATAATTGCATTATACTTGCATAATAATTTCATTATAACTGCATTATAATTGAATTATTTATTTTCTATTTTGTTTTGTTTATTTTATTGTTTATTTTAATTTTTTTATTTTTTATTTTTCTTTATTCGTTTTTCTATTTTAATTTATTTTTGTTTTTATTTTATTTTTATTAATTATTTATTATTATTTATTATTATTTATTATTATTTATTTTTATTTATTATTATTTATTTTTATTTTTCTATTTTTCTATTTTTCTTTTCTTTTATTTTTATTCTATTTCAATTTAATTTTAATTTTCTTTTAATTTTAATTTTTCACCATTCTAACTTCGCAGATATAAAAATTAATTGCTATAAGTAATTACTTCCCTACTGTGCCAATGAGTTCTGCGTCCAATACGGATTCAAACACAAATCTAAAGAAAGATTCCGATTCCGACTCTAACTCTAATTCTAATTCAAATCCCGATTCCAATTCCAATTCTAATTTCAATTCCGACTCCAATTCCAATTCCAATTCCGACTCCAAATCTAAATTCAAATTCGACATCAACTCGAAATTCATCTGCGGCCCTACTTATGAGATAAAATTTGGTAAATCAATTACTGATAAATTCGCTGCATTCACAAGAACTGATCCTAGTTTTATGCAAAATTTTGAAGTGGATGCTAAATATATCCATAATGGAATTTGTCGACCTATAGATAGTCATTTATCACCGAATTCTGGTTTCCAGGAAGAAGATCCCTTCCCGGTAACCAAAGACTTGTTTCAAAACAGTGTTGGCGTTGATTTGTCTAATGACCCTTTTGCAAATTTACCTCCATCTCAAAATCCTCCTTTTTCAAATGGTTACAAAAGTAGTACTTTTTCTGATGATTTATACGATAGTATATATGATGATGATAAGCCTTTGCATGAAAAGTCTTCCCATGCATCATCTTCTTTATTGAACTCTACCCAAGATAATTCCCTTGTTAAAAGACTTGGTGATGATATAAATACCCATGCAGAATCACATCCAAATAAAAAACAAAAACTATCGGATGATTCCTCAACTTCTTATTTCACCTTTAAAAATACTGCCGATCCTATTGCTGCACTTCAATATACCTTTCAACATACCTTTAAAGCCATCGAACCCCCTGCTGAACCTGGCTATGAACCTCTCAGTTTTAGAAACAGGCCTCAAAGCTCTATTGAAAATACGTTTCAAAATACTTTTGGAACAGCCGCTATTTTACCATCCCCCAATCCATCCCCTCCAACAGAATTGTCTCCTAATGGTCCACCATGTAAACTAATTCATGGTCATGTATTTCATAGTAATTACTCAAAGATATCTTATCCACCACGCACCAAATATGAAGTTCGTTTATTTGATATTCTACGTCATTGCGATAGGCGCACTTTATCTGCCCTCGTAAATGCTGTAATCCCCTGTCTTAAACGTGATATCATAACCTCTCTCCCTAAGGAACTAGCTGCAAAAATTTTATATATGCTCGATCCTTATTCTTTGATTCTATGCTCCCGAGTATCTCATTCTTGGAATTCTCTTTTAAATAGTTTAGATTGGCTTTGGCGTGCAAAAATACTGGATTTTGGTGTGGATCCTGATCTTTTAGTGAAAAGATATCGCAAAAGAAACCCAATTTCCGCTGCAAAATATACTGGCAATATATTTCGTAAAGCTTTTTATACTTTTTTCATAACTGAAGAACGCTGGATGATTTCAGAAAAACGTATGAAAGCAATGATTGCAAATAAACATACAAGAAGATCTCTTCCAATTTCGGTTTTGGAAGCTTCTCTAAAGGAATTTAATCCAAAACGGACAACAATACTTGTCTCGGAATCTTCACCAGTATTGGTAACTTGCATGCACATTAACTCCACTTCTATAATTACCGCAGCTGATGATTCAACTATATCCATATATAACATTAATAATGGAGAACGTATATTACAGCTAAAAGGTCACGATGGTGGAGTCTGGGCCCTTGAATACGTAGGAAATATTTTAGTTTCTGCATCTACTGATCGTACTGTTCGTATATGGGATTTGCGTACTGGTGTTTGTGCATATATTTTACATGGACATACTTCTACTGTACGATGTTTGAAAATTTTGGGTGGTTATGTTATTTCAGGTGCTAGAGATGCCACTATCAGAGTTTGGAAGCTTCCAACTGAGGATGAAATGGCTACTTTTACCCCTGGTTCAAAACCTATTGAAATAATTTCAGAAGATTCCTTTGATGTACAGCATATGAATCCTTTTAATTTGCCTGCTAATATTAATAATTTTATTAACAATAACATTAATAATATTATTATTAATAACAACAATAATAATAATCAAACTGTTAATAATAACAATAACCTAAATACCACAACCACTCCTCCTAATGATATCAATAACATTAATAACGATAATAACGATGATGATCATAATAATGATGGCAATAATAATACAAATGGCAATAATAATAATACAAATGAGAACAATAGCTTATTTCCAGATACTCGCATCCGAATAGGTCAGGCATCTAATATTCCTTCTCCAAATTTATCTCAGACTCTTAACCGAAATTATCAAACACTTTTAAATGCATATAGTACAAATACTAATATATCTGTAAGTACTGCTCGTACTTTAGCACATACCCTGGCTCAAATGATTACACAAGCTCAACCAAATAGCGCTGCTTCTCCAAATATTATAGCTTCAATAAGTGGACAACTTTCCAATGCAATTGGAAGGTCAACTACAAATTCAAACACTTCAAATATAAACGCCACAGTTAATGCATTGCAACAACTTAATGATAATAATAATAATAACGATAATAGCAATAATTTACAAGCTGCGCAAACATTAAATGGCGTTGCACCAGTAACCGATCAAACAGCAAGCTCATCTACTCCTATTCCTGAAGTATCATCATCAGCTGAAGACTTTGGTGTTTTGCCAATTGATTTACTATCATCTCCATCTAGTACAGCTGAAGAATCTAATCCAAATTGGGGTTGTCGTGCTGTGCGCGTGATTCGTGGTCATTCACTTGCTGTACGTGTTTTGGATGGTGAAGATAATACATTAGTTTCTGGTTCATATGATACAACAGTTCGTATATGGAATGTAGATACTGGTAAATGTATACATCGTTTAGAAGGACATTTGCAACGTGTATACGCTGTTGAATTAGATTATGAACGTAAAATTGTTGTTTCATCTTCTATGGATGGTTCTGTACGTGTATGGGATATTTCTAAAGGTATATGTTTACATAATTTTGTTGGACATACTTCATTAGTTGGAAATGTTTGCATTCCGCGTGTAAATCCACTTGCTGCTTTACCAAAAGATTATGTTTTAAAAAGAAGCATTATCTATTCAAAGAAAAATAATAATGATAATTCTACTACTAATACTTCCGATCAAACAAAAACCACCACTATTAAATATGATGATGATGATATTATTACTAACTCTACCAGTCAAAATTTTAATAAAGGTGCTGCTGCTGTTGCTGAAAATGACAATGATGATGAAAAAAATAATAATGATGACATTGATGATGAAGAAAATTTCTTAATGAGAAAGAGTAAAATGAGTGCAAGTCCTTTAGCAATTTTTTCCGCTGGTGCAGATTCTACACTTAGAATTTGGAATGGTGATAAAGGAAAATGTGTGAAAATTCTTGATGGTAGAGATGGTCATATTACTTGCTTTGCAGTTGGTGGTATAGATACTAGCTTTGTTTCTACATCAGAAGTTAACCATGTTAATAAAATAAACATAAATACCAATGGTGGGTATTATGGAAGTAGAGGACGTTACAGAAGAAAAATTGGTTGGCCTTGTCGTGTTGTTTCTGGTAGTGAACATTCTTTAAAAGTATGGGATGTGCGTACTGGTAAAGTTATCAGAGATCTTCTTACTGATATAGATAGTGTATGGCAAGTTAAACTTGATGAAAAACGTTGTGTTGCAGCAGTGAAAAGAAATGAAAAGACTTTTATTGAGGTTTTTGACTTTTCAGTACATAATTAGTTGTTTTTTTTTTTCTTAGTTTTAGTTTTATTTCTTATTTTCAGTTTTTATAATAGCTTGTTCCTACTAATGTTTCAAAAGAGAAAATAAAAAAAAAAAAAAAAAAAAAAAAAAAAAAAAAAAAAAAAAAAAAAAAAAAAAAAAAAAAATAATAAAAGATATTAAAAATAATATTCATTATATATAGACAATAGTTAATATAAATAATAAATAATAAATAAATATAGTAAAAATTTTTTTTCAGTATCAAGTTTTTTATTTTATTTATAATTTAATTCTTTATTTTTACTTTGTTATTCAAGATTATTATCATTAAAAACATTAATATTGTACAAAATCATAATTATATAAAAATCATTTATTCACTTAATTCACGTATCACGTACTTCGTGTATTTTCTTTCAAAGTTTAAATACGGAAAAATAAACAAAAAAGAAAAAAAACAAAATATATAAAAGAAAAAATAATACAAATAAATAGTTAAAACCTTTGTACCTGATATTATTTTTTATTCTGCTTACGATGTAACCTCCTTTTTTGACCATGATCATTTCCTATAGAAACCTTTCCATCCATTCCAGGCTTTGAGATCCCTATATGTCCCTTGTCTGAGTCATTTAAAGGTAATCCACCTCCAATATTAGTCAAATTTTTATTATCAGTGATAATATTATTATTTTTTATATTTGATAATATATTATTTCCATTACCGTTACCTCTATGATTTCTTCTATTTAAACTTACTGCATAGTGCTTCTTATCTTCCCGTAATTTTTTTGAAATAAAAGGTGTATTACCTGAATTCAAAATTCTTTTATTGTTCAAATTATTATTTTTTGAATTAGATGTGGAAGATGATGATGTATTTGAATTTGAACCACCTTGTGAATTTTTTGTTGTTATAAGAGGAAGAAGTGGAATTTGCGGAGGAATTGTTGATTTCCTCCAAGAGAAATGAATAGGAAGTGGTGAGGAAGAGCGCAAATGAGCAAGTTTCAATACTTCTTTAGTAATAGATAATGTATTTTCACATTGAAGATATATCCTTGCTAATTTCTCATCTTGAGTAGGTTCTCTTCGAGATGTAAATGGTTTACTATTATTATTCGAAGGTGTAGTCGTAGATTGTTTTGTATTACCATTATTACTAGTATTATTATTATTATTATGATTATTATTATTATTAGTCACCGGTTTAGATGATGGGGTAGCTTTATTTGAAGATGAATTTAATTTAGAATTAATAGATGCTTGAGCTAAAGAAGTTGCATGTTTTCTAAGAATTGAAATATCTGATTGAGCTGCCAAATATAAAAGATGTAAAGCTCTTGATAAATCAGAATCACTAGATGTGTCAGAACCAGGTGAACCTGGTAATTTGAGACCAGTAATATAAAGTGCTAACATAGAACTTTCAAATGCACCCCAACACCAAATTTTTGATGAAAGTGGATTAGAGCCAGTATCATCAGAATGTTTAGGGGCTATAGAATTTTGATCATTGATTACAACTATAATACAATCTCTTATTAATTGTGCAAGAGGTTTAATTTGAGAAGAAATTTTAATAGATGAAGCAGAAGATAAATCAGATATAGAAACTTGTACTTTGGCGACTATTGCTTCAACAGCTAAACGAAAAATGGTAAGCACAAGTTTAGGAGAATCAGATATAGAAATTTTCTTTGAACTAATATCAGGCAATAAATGAGAAATTAGAAACTCAATCAAGGGAAAAGAAGAAGCACCGCGGTTAAACAAAAGTTGTAAAGCCTCAACTAATCTGTCAAGATAGAGATGTGTTTGAGGGTCTGAAGGATTATATTTAAGTTTTGCACGCAATACAAGATTATTAACAGTTTGATATAAAATTTGTCTACGTTCTGTAATATCTTCAGATTTTAAAACGCGACTAGAAGAGTTATTATTTGAAGAAAGGTTATCAGAAAGTACAGATTTAAAAGGTTTAGAACGGAAAAGACGAGAAATAATTTCAAATACTTCATCATCTGAAGGGATATTAGGTAAAATTTTTATAGCAGCATTAACAAAAGGAGTTGAATTTGTTACAAAATTTGAACGAAGACCTAATTCATAAACCCAAGCAGAAGCAAGTTTACGGAGTTCATCCGAATCAGTTTGCCAAATTTGATTTGAAACAAGAGTAGGATAGAAACGTGTTGCGGATAAAAGAGCTTCACGAACAGTAAACAATTCTTCTTCAGATTGAGCTTGTAAAAGTTGAATTAAAATATTTGAAATTGTTTCCTTCACAGAGTCAGATACGTGTGAAAGTAAAGAAGGTAACTTGTTGATTGCTGAAATTCTAATTTTAAGATTTTCATCTTCGCAAAGATCAATCATTGATTCAACGGCATCGGTTGCAAGAGCTCCATTATTTGAAAAATTTGACAATAAATCGGGAATAAATTTTGATGCTAAAGTTCTGCCATTCACGTCAACTTTTGATGATGTGTATGTGAGTAATTCTTTGTATGCGTTTATTCGCTAATAGTTAGTATAGTGGTATTAAGAATGGTGGGAAAGAAATAGAATGAAAAATGAAAAATGAAAAATGAAAAATCTTAAAAAAAATAAAATAAAATAAAATGAAATAAAAAATAAAAAATAAAAAATAAATTGTAAGACATAAATTATAAAAAATTAAAGTTAAAGTAAAAAGAAAGCGAAAAAGAAAGTTAACAAAAAAAAAGAAAAATAAAAAATAAATTAAAAATACAAATAAATACAAATAAAATATAAATAAAATATAAATAAAATAAAATAAACATAAACATAAAATAAATTAAAAAAAATTAAAATATAAAATAAAAATAAAATAATCAATCTAACAATAAATTACAATTAAAAAATAATAATATAAAAATATGAAAATAAATTATAAAATAAAATAAAATAAAATAAAACAAAAACTAAAAAGTAAAAATAAATAAAAATAAAATAAAATAAAATATAAAATTAAAAAATAAATTAAATTAAAGATAAAATAAAATGAATATAAAAATACAAATAAAATAAAATAAACAATCTCAATAATAAATTAAAATAAAAAAATAAAATTAAATAAAATTAAAAATTATAAATTAAAATTAAATTAAATAAAAAGAAATTAAAATTTAGTTAAACATAAAATAAAAAAATATAAAAGAGTCAATTTCAATAATAAATTAAATTAAATTAAATTAAATTAAAATTAAAATTAAATAAAAATAAAAAAAAATTAATAAAAATAAATAAAATAATACAATAATACAAAAAGAAGAGAAAAGAAAGAAAACATTAATAAATAAAATAAAATTAAACTAATTTAAAATAAAAAATAAAAAATAAAAATAATTAAAAATAAAATAATCAATTAAAAAATAAAAAAGAATAAAAAGAATAAAAAAATACCAAATCTCAACAAAATCACAGTAAAATCACATAAAAACCAATCACAGTAGTAAATTAAAAGAGAATTTCAATTCAAGTTACACAACATAAAAAGGGAAAGAAAACGCAAAAAAGCGCAATAAAACTCAACGATACAAGCTACTCACTTCTTCCTGGGGTGTGGAAACCTGGCGTGTGATTATGTCATACAAATAATACAAACGAGCCACCGCGTCGTCAGGTTTTGGTGAAATGGGCAAACCATTTTTTGCGTTTTGGAGAGCTGACATTTGGGAAGCCATGCTTATTTATAGTCGGGAAAACAGAAGAGGAAGGTAAACAATAAATGCCGAAAGGAGGGGTAATTATCTGTGATCTGCAAACAACAATAAATGCTTCTATGCCTAATTGGTGTTTTTTTATACCCAATAAGTGTTATTTTAAAATAAATGCTTCTATGCTTTTTAATACCTAATTGGTGTTTTAAACAAATGCTTCTATATCCAATACAGCAGTAAATAAACAAAAGTTGATTGCTAATAATAATATTTTGTGTATGCTTCTTTACCTAAATTGGTAGTAAACAAACAACAAACAAAGAGAGAGAAGGGAGAGCCAAATGCACTTTGCTTTATTTTACTTTGTATGCAATTAACAGTAAAAAAAAATAAATGCCTTTAAATGAGCTATTTGGAGTTTATTAGTATGAAGATTTTTTAGTGTGAAGTTTATTATGTTGTATGTTGTATGTTGTAGTGCAGAATTTTAAGGAAAATAAAATAATTAAAAAGTAAACAAAAAAAACAATAATAATAATTGATATTATGTAATAATATTAATTATTACGTAAGGAATGATAAATATAACAATAAATATATTAATAAAATATATTAATAAATATATTAATAAATATAAATAATAAATAATATATAATATATAATATAATAATAACAATAATAATAACAATAATAATAACAATAAACAATAGTCAACAATAGTAATAATAACAACACAATAGAAGCAATCAAATCCTTCAAAAGCACCATGCTAGAGAAAAAAATTCAATTAGTATGTGTCGCTATAGTGATTGTTGTTTACTTTATCATAGTGTGAATATATTATATAATATATTTAGAGATGTCAAAGGTTTATGCAGTAACCATGGACACGTTCAATACTATAGAAATGTTATAGTAATAATAATAATAAATATATAATGTAGTAAAAACACTCATCACGTAAATGAATAGTACCGTTGCTAGGTAACCAAATACTGCAATATCAGTACATATTATTGTACACTATACATAATTTAATAAGGTATATTAACACTTTTACTATTACTTTGTTTATATATTGATGAAATATTGTATGTAACTATAGACACTGTAGACACCGTAGACACTATAAACACAAAAACACATAAATACGTAGACATAAACAAAACTCCAATAATTATTGTATCCACTGCTGTTGCTTGATTATTCAACCCTGATCCTAGACCTAGTACTGTAGAAGTTGATCATAATATTATTATAGGATAGTAGTGTTTATTGTAGTATTTACTGTAATATTTATTATATTTATTATATTTATTATATTATTATATTTATTATATTTATTATATTTATTATAATAATATTTATTCTTATTCATTTATACACTTTAATTAATATCCACCATGGGCATCTCTCGATGGATTTCGACATTTCCATTTGTACAATACGCGCTTTCTTATTTGCAAGATTGGGCTGCAAGGGTGTTAGCGACTGGACCAGTGCCGGAACACGTTGCCTTTGTTATGGATGGAAATAGAAGGTTTGCTAAACAAAATCATTTAGAAGTACAGGAAGGACATTCTGCTGGGTTTGAATCTATGGCTCAATTATTAGAATTGTGTTATCAAGTTGGTGTAAAAGTTGTTACTATTTATGCCTTTTCTATAGAAAACTTTAAACGTCCAAAGTACGAAGTTGACGCGTTAATGGATTTGGCAAAAATCAAACTTCTACAGGTTTGTCAACATGGGTGCGTGTACTGTGGCATAATATTTACATTATATATACATACATACTAACTAAAAGGGATCTGGCAGAACGTCATGGCATACGTATCAACGTACTTGGAGAACGTAAGTTAATACGGAAAGATGTCATTGAAGTCATTGACAAAGCGACAGAGTTGACAAAAGACAATTCGAGGTGAGTGTGTGTGTTTATTATTATTATATTATTATTACATTATTATTATTATTATATTTATTT
>JAJMCZ010000259.1:0-22476 GCA_030573245.1 Ascobotryozyma americana | reverse complement strand
GTTTGTTTGTGTTGTATTGGGAATAGGAAATCGGCCGATAGCAACCGATTGGTGATCGGTTGAGACCAATTGAATGGTTGATTTCGGTTGAAACCAATTGAATTTTGGTTGATTTCAGTTGAAACCAATCGGTAAAAAAGATCGATTTTCAGTCGGTTTCCAACCGACTGAAAATCGATTATTGCTCACAAATCACCGGTTCTCATCGGTTGTCGACCGACATCCCCGCTTTACACACAAAATGTACAGAAATAAACTCAAAACAATTGCAAACAATCACTGTAAACTAGCCCTTAGGAGAGAAATAAATGTCCTACAGAGCAGGAGGTTTGTCACCAAAGTGAGAATTCCCAAATTGCCATTTAAATTCGAGTCCAAAGACACCGAAAAGGTTAATTTAGCGCCTGATGAGGTTATTTCGAAGGTGTGTGTATTTGGGGAGTACTAAAAAAAAAAAAAAAAAAAAAAAAAAAAAAATTAAAGATATAAATCTAATCTTACTAACTATCTAGTACGCGGCAATTCCTCAACAAGAGTATGTGTTTATTGAGTTAATGGTTTAATGGTTTAATGGTTTAATGCTTTTATGCAGTTGTTAATCTTATAGTGTTACGTTGAAAGATTTGGTCAAATTTGGAAAACCTCCTTATAATGAAAGTTTGATTTTGGAAAATGCTTTTTCTACAATGTCGAGAATCATAGTGGTGAGTAGACTTTCTATTGCATGCGGTAGAATGTTATAAAATGTTATAAAATGCAATAAAATGCAATAAAATGCAATAAAATGCTATAAAATGCTATAAAATGCAAATAAAATGCAAATAGGTAACATGTTATAGAGAGTTTTAAACAACTTCTACATACATGTTGCGTTTAACATTATGCGTTTTTAACATATACTTTGTGTTTTTAACATACATTTTCATGCTTTTCCATCTTTTCTTTCCTTCTTTTGTGTTTTTACATTTACTTTTACTCCTTGTATGGTTTTATATTTTTACTGTTTAAATTTAATTACCTTTACCTTCATTTTTTATTATTTTTGTGTATTTTTGTGTATTTTGTATATTTTTGCATATTTTATATTTATTTATATTTATTTACTTTTATTTATATTTATTTTGTATATTTTTATTTATTTTGTATATTTTTATTTATTTTGTATATTTTAATTTATTTTTGTATCTTTTTATTTATTTTTATTTATTTTTGTATCTTTTTTATTTCATATTTATTTTATATTTATTTTATATATTTTTATTTATTTTTGTATCTTTTATATTTTATATTTATTTTTGTGTATTTTTATTTATTTTATATTTATCTTATATTTATTTTAATTTATTTTTGTATCTTTTTATTTCTTTTTATTTATTTTTGATCTTTTTTATTTTATATTTATTTTATATTTATTTTGTATATTTTTATTTATTTTGTATATTTTTATTTATTTTTGTATCTTTTTATTTATTTTTATTTAATTTTGTATCTTTTTTATTTTGTATTTATTTTATATTTATTTTGTATAATTTTTGTATCTTTTTGTATCTTTATATTTATTTTATATTTATTTTGTATATTTTTGTATATTTTTGTATATTTTATATTCATTTTTATCCTTTATCTTTTTTTTTATCTTTAATTTAATTTAATTTAATTTTATATTTAATTTTATATTTATTTTTATATATTTATTTTATATATTTTTATTTATTTTGTATATTTTTGTATATTTTTTATTTATTTTTATTTGTTTTTGTATATTTTTGTGTATTTTTTATTTATTTTTGTATATTTTATATTTATTTTATATTTATTTTTGCATATTTTTGTATATTTTATATTTATTTTTGCATATTTTTGTATATTTTATATTTATTTTTGCATATTTTTTTTCTATATATTTGCATATTTTTCTATATATTTATTTAATTCACATATTTTTTTTTTTTTTTGCATATTTTTTATACATTTTCATACAAGTATCATTCTACCACTAACAACCAGAGACTTGCCCATCGATTGGAGAAACTGAGAAGTTTGCCATACCTGGTGGTTTTAAATCCCCATATCTCGTCCATTTACAATTTATATCTCACATCATTGGCAACCATTTACAAACAAACCCCGCCAAAAAACCTGCAAGAAAATGAGAAATGGGTATCATTGCTAGAAGATCATGTTTCAAGACATTCAGACACAATTGAAATACTATCTCGTGGGTTTATTGAATGTCATAAATATATTTCCCATAGGGAAATTAGTAATTTTTTAGATGAACATATCAAGGCCAGGATCGGCACAAGATTACTAGCTGAACATCATATTTCATTAACAAATCCCATATCAGATTCATATATTGGCACTGTGGATACAAACATGTTCCCATCAACCATAATCAAACATTGTGAACAGTTTGTTTCTGATTTGTGTGATTTAAAATACGGCCAATCACCAAAAATCCTTATTGACAATGGGGAAAACATTTCAATGATTTACATACCAGTCCATTTAGAATACATTCTATGCGAAATTTTTAAAAACGCATTTAGAGCAGGTATTGAAAACGGTTTGGTTGACAAGCCAATTATTGTTACAATTGTTAAATCAAACGACTCGGTAACAATCAGAGTAAGAGACAATGGTGGTGGTATACCACCATCAGTGGAAAAGACAATGTTTAATTATTCTTATTCTACATATGATAGCAACGAAGGTGATGGGTTTTCAACTTTGAATTCGCCTCCAAACTCAAACTCTGTAGCTGGCATGGGTTACGGTTTGCCTTTAAGCAGGGCCTATGCTGAGTATTTCGGTGGGAAGCTTGATGTGCAGACTTACTATGGTTGGGGAACAGACGTTTATGTTACGCTTCCTAATTTGATTTAGTTTTAGTAGCATGATTTATAAATATAAAATAACTTTAATAACAATTTGTAATAACAACTTGTAATAACAACTTGTAATAATAATAATAATAAACAATAATAATAATAATATAACAATAATAACACCTTGTTAACAATAATATATTTCATATATTATCAACATTGTGTTAACGAAAACAGGCAAAATTAACTATAGAACTATTAATTGCATTCCCAAGCGCCTCAATCACAGTGGACCACTCTGGACTATTCTTATTCGGAATCTGTGCCCCAGTTGTATCCTGGATATGCTGAAAAGCCAATTCCAAAAACTGTTTTGTTTCTGATGTATTGAAAGATTTTGTAATTTGTCTGAAAAACGTAATATCAATAGTTGCCTGCACTACACCAGCTCTGGAGAAGGAGTTGATTTTCCGAAAACACTCCATAATGCATTGAGCAGCATATTCAACAAGCATTAACGTAATCCTTTGAATTAAATTTGGTGATTTAGGAGATGCATGTGCATGAACCAACACAATCATTAAAAGAGATTCATAAATGTAGGGATTTGAATCCTTTTCAATTGTAGAATTTTCTTCATACTCGTGCCAATCAATATTCCAGTCGATGTTTGATTCAAGGGCACCTTTTCTTATTGTTTGACTGATTGCCTTGCGTTTTGGGGTCATGTATTGGTTGAACAGGTTGTTTTCTAATTTCCCAATCGTGTTTAAAACTTCCTCTTGTAGTGAATTCATACCAATTTCAAAATATTCATCAAATTTCGCAAACAACAATGGAATTACTTTGGTGCCTAGTTTATTCAAATTCCCCAATGTAAGTAGTACACGACTATCGTGATTTTTAGCCTCTTCGTCTGAAGATACATCATCATTGTCTACTGGGAAATCATCATTTACTAACTTCACCATATGGTTTAAGATTATATAGTTTGAATTTACAAACTGAGTTTGAATAGATTGCAAAATCTTCAATGATGCCGGAGTGGAAATAATAATCTGGTTTGATTTGGTTTTCAGGTTTTTAAAATTACCTTTGATCAGAATATTCAATCCTTTTAGTAACGTCGATTGATAGTCAAGAATGAGCTTGGGACTCCTGGTTGAGTTTTTCTCCTCTGATACATTCCAATCTTCTAGTAGTTTCATTCGGCCACAGTCTTTCTGCCAGGTTAATGCAATACCTGCAATAAACCGATCTCTAACCGATACAAGCATATCTCTAAGTAATTCTGTAATAGAAGAGCTAATGTTTAGATTTGCAAGTTCTGTGGATACTAACAGGAGGGAGTTGTAGATGTGTAGGAGGTATTTTAGGGAGCCAAGAGCGTTGGCACCGGGGGGTAGAAATTCGTAGGAAAGGTATCTTTTTTCGTCTGTTTTTGATGTTTTTGACTGCAAATCAACGTCAACATCAACATCAACATCAACATCTAAAGATGTTGATGTTGATGTTGATGTTGATGTTGATGTTGACATTGCCTGATAAGGAACCACAAACACCTGACGCACACTCTCAACCATCAAATGAATAATCTCCTTCACATGGGAACGTATCTGGGACACTTCCTGGGAAGTGAATGTCAAATGTCCTCTGCTTTCCCCATGCCATCCCACTGGCAACGTCTTTTGGGTCTTTCCTGAAAGGAAAGGAGCCAAAGCGTCCCAGAGGGTGATAAGAGAAGCCGAATGGGAAGATACAGAGGAACCAAAGATTGTGTCACTGTATTTTCTAACAGCTATCCACATTTCAGTGATTTCAGCTGTATCAACCAGATCAGTTGAATCCTCCTGGAAAAGAACCACCGCATGAAGCAGATAAGAAACTGCAGATGAATCTGCCCTGTCTGATGAACCACCACCACCATTAGTTGTTGTTGTCTGACTCACCTGACCTACAAGAGCTCGACGCAAAAGAAGAATATTAAGTCTGTGGTTATCCACAGACTCCTTTAGAGATTTCTTCAACAACCCAGTCCTGTGAAGAATCCAAACAACTATTGGGTTCTTCTCCACCCCGAGTTCCAGTAAAATTGATATCAACTGGATGTAGTTCCCGTTTGGTGAAGTAGATTTAAGCAAAGTCCATATCGAATCCTTGTAATTGTTCACCACCGTCTCAACATGGTCCCATACCCTTTGTGTAATTGCTATCCTGTTCAACACATAGTTCGGCGTGGATTTGGAAATCGTCAACGACAGTTTGTATGTCTCCTCGGCGATCTCCTTCCCGCGTTGATACGATCTCAGCAGGGAATCATGGTCATCGTTACGGACGAAGTCCAGTATCACGTTGGGCAAATCAAGTATAAAGTCCACTTTTTCTATGGTGACCAATACGTCTTTCAGGCGTTTGATCCGGTCAATGTTGTCGTGTATGGGGCGGGTGTGCGTGGCTATGTTTGTGTTTATGTTGTTGATGTGGGAGAGGATTTTGTCTGCTTCATGCTGACTATGCAAACTATGTTGACTATGCAAACTATGCTGACTATGCTGACTATGCGCAGCATGGTCAGCATGGTTATCATAGTTTGCATGCTCATCAGCATCAGCATCATGGTTAGCACCATGATGCTGATGCTGATGGTCAATAAACGCATTATTCTCCGCCATCTGATTATACACAGCATTCAGCACCGACTGAGCCGAAATAAACCGATCCAGATTCTCCTCGACGAGCCTCTTGAGAGCCTGCGATCTTTTGTTTATGTTACTCTGTAACAGCGGGATGGCCTTTGCCAGTTCATCATACGGGACCTTGTTGTACACATCTCTTATAAAAAAGCGAGCGTTGAACCTGTTTGAGGAGATGTTGTACTTGTTCCTGCCGAGACTGGACTTCAGTGCAGTTGGGTTTCTTTTAGCAATCTCAGCCGTGATGGAGTCCAGGATCCCGAGCGGGTCTTTGTCGTTCTCGCTGAACTTGCTGAAGTTGTCTTCCTCTTCGTCCGAGTTCTGTTCTTCCGACCACTTGGTCGGGTTCTCGCTGTTCAGCTTGTAGTACTTGAGTACGTCGTCCGACATGTCACCAAACTGGACCAAAATGTACGAAACTGGACCAAAATGTACGAAACTGGACCCAAAATGCACGAAAATGGACCCAAAATATACCAAAATACAA
The DNA here is from genome assembly GCA_030573245.1 of Ascobotryozyma americana. Taxonomy (NCBI): domain Eukaryota; kingdom Fungi; phylum Ascomycota; class Trigonopsidomycetes; order Trigonopsidales; family Trigonopsidaceae; genus Ascobotryozyma; species Ascobotryozyma americana. The sequence continues at coordinate 16,465 of JAJMCZ010000259.1, read as the reverse complement.
GTGCAAAACAGGTGCAAAACAAGTGCAAAACAAGTACAAAATAAGTACAGTGTGTGTTTACTACGTGGTCTACTATGTCTACTGTGTCTACAATAAGGTTTTGTGTATGGTCATGTATGGTTGGTCATGTATGGTCTCATATGGGTCTGGTAGGGTATGGATGGCTGTTGTTTGCTGGTTGATGTGGTTACTATGTTGTTTGGGTTATTTTTGTTTTTCCTATTATTAATATAATATAGTTTATAATTGTGGGATACCAATCAAGGTTGCGTTGGTGATGGAGGCGTAGTGGTGGAAAATGACCTGCAGGGGATTGCGCGGGTGATACATACAAAGAAGGGGGGTAGGGCACATAGTCACGTGCAAGCACGTGACTATGTGCAAGGTACTACATTGTAGGGTAATTATCCACGTGCAAAGCACGTGGATAATTGTAAGAGACGGGTATTGCATTGCCGGGTAGTATATCACGTGCGTAGCACGTGATATACTCTACGCCGAACAAGCCGAATTTCAAAACCCAATCCCCATAACAGTTTATTGTTTTCACTTTATATAAATAAAAAACAAAAACAACAAACAAAAACAAAAAGTATCATACTATACAATACATAAAATACATAGAATACATATTATAAATATTATAAACATATAGGTAATTGTATACAAATACAGTATTATAGGCAATTCTCAAGACATGTTTGCGAAATCAGTCAGGGTCCAATTTCCAGTGAGTATTATACTATACTATACTTTAGTATAGTTAGTATGGTATTATATATAGTATATTATATAGTATGTTATATACATTATTCTCTCTATATATAATATGCTATATATAATATACTATATATAATATACTATATAATTTCATTTCTGTATATAATTTTATTGTTTACATTATATTTTTGTATATGTTGTATTGTATGTTGCTAACTTTAGATTCGGGCTTTTCGTAGGTCGGTGTCGGACATTGCTCAGTTTCCAGGGAAAAAAAACGCAAAGGTGGGTGTGATATGATCATGTCCATGGGCATGCCCATGGACATGGACTTGGACTTGGACATGCTTTTGTTGTGTTTGTTCTATTCTAACAACCAGGGAAACTTTACGGTTACTTTGATCGAGGGAGATGGTATGTATAGCCGATAGCCGCACAATAATTACGTAAATGTTTATTCTGTATTGTGTTATGTAATATTGGCATTTATATTATATAATACAATTATACAGTATATTGCTTACGTTACGTAAACAATTACACAATATATTGCTTATATTATATAAACAATTACATAATATAATTGCTTATGCTAGGTAAACAATTATATAATCAACTGGCGTTGATTACATAATCCTATTAACATGTACTTTTAAATATAGGCATCGGACCGGAAATATCCGCCGCGGTTAAGAAAATCTATGCGGCTGCTAAAGTGCCCATAGACTGGGAACCTGCGGATGTATCACCCATATTTGTCAACGGGAAAACAACAATTCCACAACCCGCAATAGACTCAATAAACAAAAACTTTGTAGCACTTAAAGGACCATTAGCAACTCCAATAGGCAAAGGACACACATCTCTTAACTTGACCCTTCGTCGTACGTTTAATCTTTTTGCAAACTTGCGTCCCTGTCAATCGGTAGTTGGCTTTAAAACACCATATGATAATGTAGATACTGTCCTTATTCGTGAAAATACTGAAGGCGAATATTCTGGTATTGAACATGTTGTTGTACCAGGTGTTGTTCAATCAATCAAATTAATTACCAAACCAGCTTCCGCTCGTGTTGTTCATTACGCTTTCCAACATGCCCGTAAAGTTGGTAGACCAAAAGTTCTTGTTGTACATAAAACACCAATTATGAAATTAGCCGATGGTTTGTTTCTTCAAACTGCAAATGAAGTTGCAAAAGAATATCCTGATATTAAACTTGAAGCTGAACTTTTAGATAACACTTGTTTACGTATGGTAACTGATCCTGCTCCATATAAGGATAAAGTTATGGTTATGCCAAATTTATATGGGGACATTCTTTCTGACATGTGTTCTGGTCTTATCGGTGGTTTAGGTTTAACTCCATCTGGTAATATGGGTGAACGCATTTCAATTTTTGAAGCTGTTCATGGTTCTGCTCCTGATATTGCTGGAAAAAATCTTGCGAATCCAACTGCTCTTCTTATGTCTTCTGTTATGATGCTTAGACATATTGGTTTAGATTCTCATGCAGATAATATTGAACAAGCTGTATTTAAAACTCTTGCTTCTGGTTCTCAAAATATTACTCGTGATCTTAAGGGAACTGCTTCAACTGAGCATTATACAAATAAGGTTATAGAAAATTTGCAATAATTTTGCAATAGTTTTTCCAATTGAACACACGATTTTATAAATAGATATAACAATTAAATAAATATTTTGGCACTCTATTTCTTACTACATGTTGAAATCTAGTTTGCAATGCAAAACTTATAGACTTAAATGAATATTATACTGTACTATTAATATGTAGTATATTTTTATCGTATACACATCCTCAAAACCTCAAATAGTTTAATTTACATTATGTTGATTATTTCCTTTATTAACAGCTTAATTTTTACTCTTTAATCGATTTTTAAACACAGAGCAAAATATGAGCCCAATTGCTTCATAACTCTTTGTAAACCTTTTGATACGTTTTAATTGTATGTATAAACACACCGGTCTCTCCTATACAAATAGACAAAATAAACAATTTTTCATATCAATTTTGTCATTCTTTCTGTAATTCCATCCCAAGTTCAAGAAAATCAAGTAGCTTTTTTATCCCAATTCGTCTATGCCAAGACTATTTTATTCAAACAAACCCTAAGACCGCTAGCAATTTAAAGATAATTCTACCTTTTAGATTTTTCAGTGGTTTAAACAAAAAAATATTCCTACAATACGGTATAGTAACTGTTATATGATTACACTGTTCTATAAAGCTGGAAGTATTTATTTTTAAAGTCAGTTTAAATTGGTTAAATCTGTTAAATCGGTTTAAGTTTTGTCGGTTTTTTTCGGTTTATCGGTTTTTGTTTGTGGTTTAAAGGTGGTTTATGCAACAAAGCGGGATTTCGATTAATTTCACTGAAATTAATCGAAATCCTATAGGAATGCTTTTACAGTCTTGTCTTGCATTTGAAAACATAAAACCAAAAGGACTGGACACTAGTTCTTCTGTCTCCAGTTACCACACTAGAACAGAAAAACATGTCTACAGTTGTGAACTCAGTAAAACCTCTATAAGTGCACCCCCTCGTTAAAGGATTTGAGAAGGATTTGAGGTGCACTTATATAGGTTTTACTGAGTTCAATCATTTGCTATTTCAAGGTGTCCCTTGTAACTGTTAACATGTTAGGTACCCCCGGGTGGATGGTTACCATAGTAAATTCAGGTGCAGACATACTATACTATAGACTATAGTTTATCTATTTGTTTATCTATTCGTTTATGCTGCAATATATACAATTTTGCATACTATGTAATACAATAAGAAACTTATTATTTGTTTGTTTGTTTGTCTGTTGTATTTATTCAGATTTGCTTTCGAAAAGATTTGTGTTAATATATAGATTAAACAAAAATATTGCAATATAATATACAATCTAAACTCTTATTTTCACGTAATACATAGTAATACATTAAATCCACAGTAATTACGACCAATTACAAACAATTACGAAAACCGATGCTCTCGAGTTACTTTTAAGGTTTTAATTTACCGGTTCAAAAGTGAAATCTGTAAAGAAAATTGTGATTTTAAAGGTGGTTTTATCGATTTTTTTTTATCAGTTTTATTAAATCCACCAAGTATATTGCATATAACCGTTTAGGAAGAAAATTGACAATTTCACGATATGGCTGGATTAGAAAATAGTGAAAAATATGGTCAGAAAACTGTTGGAGAAGTTGAAAACCTAAATTATTCTCCATTTTTAGACCAAAATGAGAACAAAAACAAAAATTATTTATCTAACATACAAATAATTCAAAATAACAATCTCATGACTACGGAAAATAACTTTAAAAGAGATTCTGGAACAGTAAATGCTGAAGATTCTGATACAAATAGTATCGAAGAATTTCCAAGGTTGGACGAATCAGAAAACATAATGGCAGACGAGAGAAAAGAAATCGACCGACAAAAAACCGACCAAACCGACCAAACCGACCAAACCGATCAAACCGATCAAATCGACCAAATCAACCAAACTGACCGCACCGACCAAAAAACTCGGCCACTGGACAAGGATGAATTTAACGGACCACACGGAGTATTCTCCGCACACTCCGCACACTCCTCGCATGTGGATTCAAATTTACATTCAAACAATCAACAAATAACTTCACCAAATCAAGTCTACACAAATCTACTGATCTTTGAAGAATCCCTACGTTTACAATATCTAACTCTTCAATCTCGTCGAAGAAAATATACTATTTTCTACCTAATATTACTATGTTGGACTATATACTTTGCATGTTTAGTAATTATCAACCCTTCACCATATGCATATGTTAATCTGATACATAAAATGTCACTCCTATTTGGAACAATGTGTTTAGGAGTCTTTCACATGTCTGGAATGTATTCTAGAGGTATGGTTTATTCTAGAAAATTTATCGCTAGTACAAATAAAGGTCTTAGAAATTTTAACTTAAAACTAGTTACTGTTCATAGAAGTTTTAGAATTTTTCTAGCAGATTGGTCGGAACCCTTTTTGTTAAGTTTAATATTATGTTTAAGAATTATCACCTTATGTCTATCTGCTGTTATTGGTTTATTTGTTTATAAAAAAAGGAGCCAAATTACCAATTATTTTACTTCATATTTCACTTCTGAATATACTCAATGTCTTTTTTATGCAACAAGGTCTAAATATGGTGGTTATGTTAAACTTGTTTTATTACCTCGTGGGTTTGGTTCAGAATTTAGAGCTGCATGGGAAAGTTTCCGTGAAGAATATTGGGAAAGTGTAAGAAATAGACATAGAAATTCACCACCATCAACAACCTCCAAAGAGGCTTCTTCTTCTAAAAAGAATTCACATCATTCTCATTCAAAGCATCATAAATCGACTAAATCTAAACGTAATGTACATAAAAGATCTATGTCGTAATTGCTATTGTTTGTCTTTCTTTCTTGTCTTGTATTATTGTATTATCTTGTATTATTGCCTTATTGTTTCATACCATACACCTTATAAACAAGGTTTCCTCTATAGTTTATCACTCTTGCATTAATTAAAATTATATTTAATATATTTATTATTATTAAAATAATTCTTCTCTTTGTAATCCTGTACTGTACTTTTCGTCAACCGAGCACAATTTGTCCGGTTTACGTATTTACGTAATATTACGATTCCCTTACCAAAAGTCATGTGCCATCGCATCAATTCATTGACTGACTGACCCACCACGATAAATGACTCGCCAAGAATCAGAGTTTACAATAAAAGCACAAAAAAAAAACCCCAACAAACACAGCAATAAAGATAGAAAAATGTCATTCGATTCTATCCCTGTAATAGATTTGTCGCTGTATAAAGATGAAAAAACCAAGGAACAGCTTTTGGAATCCCTTAGAAATGCACTGTTTAAAGTTGGTTTTTTATACCTTGTAAACCATGGAGTTGAAGAAAAAATTGAAAATCTATTTGAATATATCCCCCAAATATTTGCTCTTAATAAAGATGAAAAGAATAGTATAAACATGATTAATTCACCACATTTTGTTGGATATACATCCTTAGGATCAGAAACCACAGCTGGTGTTACTGATATCCGTGAACAATTCGACTTTGGTTCTTGTATTGAAAAATCCAAATGGGATAATTCACAACCATCTTGGAAAAGATTAAATGGATTAAGTCAATTTCCTCCAGAAGATAAATTACCTGGATTTAAAAATGCCATTACAGATTATTTAAATTCCTTAAATTTATTAGCAATAGATTTTTTACATTTAGTTTGTGAATCATTAAATATCCCAAAAGATTCTTTAGATTCTTATATTGGAGTCATGTCAAGATTAAAATTAATAAAATACCCTGGCGGAAATCCTAAAATGTCACAAGGTGTTGGTCCTCATAAAGATTCATCTAATATTTTCACTTTTCTTGTTCAAGACCAGGTTGGTGGTTTACAAGTTCTAAATCCAAAAGGTGAATGGATTTCTGCAACTCCCTTAAAAAATTCTTTTGTTATAAATATTGCAAGAGGTTTTGAAGCTTTAACTGACGGTAGATGTTGTGCTACTTTACATAGAGTAATTGCCCCAACTAATGATATTACAAGATATTCAATTGCATATTTCCATTCAATTCGTTTAGATTTAACACTTCAAGATGTTATAAAAAAATTAAATTTTTTATCCGATAAACTTCCTCAATCTGATGATGATCAAGAAAGAAGAAATTATAATAGTATAAATGAGTTTTTTCAAGCACAGTATAAGAATGTAAGTTTTTCAATGTTTTCAATGTTTTCCAATATTTCCAAATGTTTTCCAATATTTTCCAATGTTTTCCAATGTTTTCAATTTTATTTCCTTATATCCATTCTAACACTGATTATTATAAACAGCTAGGTGAAGCATACCTTAGAAACAGAATATTAAGTCATCCTGATGTGGGTGCTAAATGGTATCCTGATGAATACAACAAATATGTAGTAAACAAATAACCATATAAATTAAATAAATAAATTAACATCTATAAACAAAACCATAAATCAAAAAGAACCAATTGTAATCCGATCAAAAAAAAAAAACATGTCTCTATAAATACATAAATACTCTACTCCTGCATCAACTCTTCAGTTGAATTAGGATGTAAAGTGTAAAGAATTTCATCTGCTTTATATCCTCCACCAGTGCTAGAAAATCCTTCTCCACTAACAGCTAATAAAATATGATCTTTTGTAAGTCTTTTTATAACTTTTTTAACCACATCAGATTCTTCATGATATTGTTTCTCTGTCTCTATTTCATCTTCCTTATTTTGTAAATACCATCTTATTAATTCCCTTTCAGTTAATCCACTACCACCTGAATCTTCATCTGCAGCGATTCTTCTGATTAAGATATTCATAATTTCAGTATATCTTTCTAATGTAATAGTTGTCTTTTTCTTTGGAGCCTTTGTAACATCGGCAATTGATGTAGTGGTATCAGGTTCAGTATCAACATTCATTGAGTTTTTATTATTATCATTTTCATTATCTTCTGAAGATTTTCCAACTTCTGTTATATTTTCCTCCTCTTCTTCAACTTCAACGTCATCCTTTTCAACATAAATAATAGATTCCTTTAAAAGATTATAAGCTTCTCTCACAAAAGCTGGTACTACTTCATCTACACAATTGGCTCTTGCAATTGATTCCGATAAACGAATAAGCGATTCCAATTGTCTTACAGTAATACGATAGGAAGTTCTACCCAAACCTGATTGACTGTCCCCTGCCCTTAATTCTTTATACCGTTCTATAAGATATTTTCTTGCTTCTCTTGTAAGTTTTGGTTTAAAAGTTCTTGCGTATTGAATATATCTACGCAATTGAGAAGTGGAAAATGGTGGATTTATAGCATTGTCTGTATTCATATGTAAATCAACAATATGTGAAGCCAGTTCTGTATCTATACGTTCATTACATTCATCTAAAAGTACAAAGAATAAATCAAATCTAGACATAATGGGAGCAGAAAGACGAATATTTGCTCTCAAGTTAAGTCGACGATTATATCTACCACCAACTGGATTTGCAGCAGCTAAAATTGATGTGCGAGCATTAAGTGTTGCTTGTACTCCAGCTTTAGCAATAGATATAGTTTGTTGTTCCATAGCTTCATGAATAGCAACTTGATCAGAAATGTCCATTTTATCAAATTCATCAATACAACATATTCCATTATCTGCAAGCATTAAAGCACCAGCTTCTATAGTAAATTCTCCAGTTTCTTCATCCTTAACTACTGAAGCAGTAAGACCAGCGGCTGAAGAAGCCTTTCCAGAGGTATATATTGCCCGTGGAAGAAAACCGGAAACATATTTTAAAAATTGTGATTTGGAAGTTGAAGGGTCACCAACTATACAAACATTGATATCCCCACGGAGATGTATACCATCTGGTGTTAATTTATGAACCCCACCCATAAGTTGAAGTAAAATACCCTTTTTAATAATTTCATGTCCATATACAGCCGGAGCTATTGAATCAACTAGATTAGCATATATATGATCAGAATGTACCATTTCCTTTAGTTCCTTAACATCATCTTGGGATAAATGAGAAAGAAACTCCTCTTGTTCCCTATTTATCATTACAGTAGGATTACCATTTTCATCCCTTTCAGCAACTTCTTCATCATCATTATTGTTATTTGTTTTAAAATATTTATCACCGTCATCATTAAATACATCTGAGGGATCCATATCTTTATCTATATGCGAGGAGCCACGAGAATTTACAGGAGAAACCATACAAGCTAAAAAAGCCATTCTATAAGTTAAATCTCTTGCACCAAGTTGTTTTAAACCAGTAACAGCACCGAGACTACCAGCATCTCTTGCACGGGGAGCATTTCTATCGCGAACAGCTTCTGGTTTAACACCTGGTAAGCCCAATTGGGAAACGTCGGGAACTACTATAAGGGTACCAGTGAATACACATTGATTTCCTGGTTTTGCATGATCTACTATATCATCACCTCTTAGTATGACATCTAAAGTACGTGGCATACAACCAGTTGGGATTTCACCAGAATTTTCTTGAACACGTACACGTTGCCAATCAATGAATTGAGACTCTGAAACATTTAAGGACCAATTTGTACGATTCATGCAAGTTATATTGGGACATATTGATGGTTCAGTATATTTGAAAACTTGTTCAACACCATCAATAATTGCGCGACATTCTTGACAAGTGAATGAAGCTTTATATAATTCTGGACGAATTTCAGAAGTACGAGTTACAGTTCCAGAGATGGCAACTAATTTACCAATTTGATTTGTTCTAAGAGATCTTATTCGTTCAATATTTGGGAAATTATAAAAGGATATTTCATAATGAAAATTTGATTCATTTGAATAAGAAGAAGCTGTTGACAAGCCTGATGGAAAAGTGGAAGTATTTTGATTAGTGGAAGGTAAATGGGTTGTTGAATTTGAGGATTGATTATTATTTGTTTGTTGAGATAATTTTGATTTTAGTCTTCTTATAACTGAACGAAGAGCGGATTGCAAAAAGGGATTAAATCTATAGTATTGGTCAGTTATTGCTTGTGCTAAGATTCCTCCATCAACAGTTAGCAAATGTTCATAATTGACAAAAAGTGCTTTTCTTTCCTCAATTAGCATTTTGTTAATTTGATTAATATAAAAAGGTGTTGTTGCATTATCATTATTAGAAACTTCATAATGCAAGGGGTTAATAAAAGTTTCTAAAAAGTATTCAAAGGATTCACGAACTTTTTCACCAGTTTTATCAATAACTTTAGGAATGGCAGTTGGATCGATTCTTCTGGAAGGGGGTATTTCAACCGGTTCAAAAACACTTGGTTGTGGTGGATTTGACATAGCATCAGAGGGGATAACCGATGAGTTTGACGTTGAATGAGGATTTGAATTTGAATTTGAATCCAAATTATGTGTAAATGGTGGTAACTCATTTGAGTAGGAAAAAAGTGGCGAAGAAGCCGGTCTTGAAGACGGTCTTAATCTAGGCGAGGTTCCTATGTCTATATCGCTTTCATTACCATGGTTGTTATTGTGGGTATTGGAACCATTTCTGTTACTATTGCTTTCTCCTGAGTCAGAGAGCAATTGTTCAAAGAGAGACATCTGAAGAGAGCAGCAAGAACAAGCAAATAGCTAATAAGGTATAAGAAAATAAAAAATACTTACTGATAGATGACAAAATTGCAATTAGAATTGCAAGAAAGTGCAAGAAATTGCAATTTAATATTATTAAAGAAAAGAAAAGAAAAAGTAAAAAGTGGGAAATTGGTCTCTTTATATAATGAAAATATTTGGCCCCACAACAAAAAAAACAAATGCCTACTAAGAAAAAAGTAAACAAAAAAGTAAACAAAAGGTAAACAAAAAGTAAACAAAAATAGAAAAAAATAAGCAAAATAAACAAAATAAACAAATTCCGGTGGCGTTATGTGATGTTTTTCTATTTTCCGGGATTTTCCTTTTCCTTTTATGGGATTCTATGGGCTTCTATTGGCTTCTATTTTATATATAGCATATATCTTTTTTGCCTTTTGTGGAAATATTTTTGTTTGTTTATTTGTTTTGATTTGTTTTTGACTTGGAGAAGGAAAATTTTGTTATTTATTTTTTATTTATTTTATTTTATTTTTATTTTTGCGCGCTAAATTGGATTATTTGTTTACATTTAGCGCAATTTCGTCGTAATATGGTAATTGCTAGTGTGATTAGTAAGAAGGTGTGGTTTATTAGTAATGTTGTTATGGAGATGAGATGCCAATAGTATGTGCCTATAATAGATTATTTAGATTATTGTATTATATAGTATTATATTATAATAGTTTTAGATTATTATATTGTATACTGTGCTATTCTATATAATTTATAACAAATCACTATGGTAACCAGCTATACAATAATCGTTATATATTATGGGAATTGATAACTGTAAATTAACTAAGTGCAATTTTAAGATAATTGAATTTAATTAATTTCTTATTTTATAAATAATTACTATATACGGTAAGTAATTACTTATATAAACCCTTAACTGGCGGGAGGTATCAATTCCCATATATTTTATAGTGTGTATAAAATATAATATAATAGTATAATACAAGAATATAATAATAATATAATAACAGATGGTGTACTTGTGTATATAACAGTATAATATTATAAAAACGAGTTGCCATAGTAACATCCTCTTTAAGAAAACACACTTAACATAAGAAACAATTAATACGCAAATATTAAATACATATAAACATAAAATATAAATCAATGGTATGTGTTTGTATACTCTTTATTTACAACTAGCACTAACTATAAGGACAAATTGAGATCAAAAACAGAATTCGAGTCTCTGGCTGCAAAACACGTCGGACTCGGACATCCTGATATCACAGCAGGGTGGGTATACATAATACATAATACATGAATACATGGAATATAATAGAGGAATATATAAATATATAAATATATTTATATATTTATATATTTACATATTATCCATGTATTATCTGTGCTGTGATTATTTGTTTCTATAATCCATAACTAACGCACAGAAACTGGATGGCGAATATAAAAAAAGATACTCTATCGTCCATAGTCGGACATCCGCCCGTTTTGCAACTACACGCGATTGCTACAAACACGCCAGCTGCTTTGTTAAGAAACGAATATTTAAACCAGATGCTGGGTGTTATGGCAACTGATGTATAATTACATAATATACTTCGTATATTATATAATATATATATATTTTTATACTTTTTGTCCTATAGCAAATTTAATTTTTCCTTTTCCTTTTCATTTCATTTCTCCATATGTAAGAAATATAAAATATTTTATCGCTTACCTAATATTTATTATATAATAAAAGACATATATAACATAATATTTGGAAAATATTATGTAAACGACAACACACAACCATTGTAGCTATAGCAACCGCTTTCAATATACTATTGTAGAAACAGAAACAATCAATATTAAAGATCAAATCCTGGTTTTCAAATTCTATTTTTAATTCAGTTTTCAAATTCTTAGTTTTTAAAATTTTCACTTGCAAACGGTTGCTAGGGGAGTTGTTATATACATTATTAATTGTGCTATAAAAATAACAACAAAAACAACAACAAAAACAAAAACAAACAAACAAACAACAAAACAAAACAAAACAAAACAAGTATACATAGTGTAAATAGAATACATAGTATAAAATAATATTATAAAATAAAATAGCATAAATAGTATTTTTTTATTTTACTATTTTTGTAGTTTGTATTTTTGTGTATTTATTGTATACTTTTTAATTTTTTACATTTTTTACTATTTTTTTCGACCTATTGTTTACTTTTTTGTTTTTCCCTAGTTAATTAACGTTATTTTTTTATTTATTTTTTTATTTTTTTATTTATTTATTTTTTTATTTATTTATTTTTATTTTTCTTTGTTTATTTTTTATTTTGTTTTTCCTTGTTTACTTTTTATTTTTTTATTTTTTTTTTATTTTTTATGTTGTAGTCTAAGGAAAAGATAGCATTTATTTGTTTACTTTTTCACTTGTTTACACTACAACATTATTTGCCTCTATAAATTTTGATTTTATTTTAATTTATTTATTATTTTAATTAATTTTAAAATTAAAATTTTAAAATTAATATAAAATTAATATAAAATTAATACAAAATTCATAAAATGGCCTCGTTGAAAATCTCAGGAAACGACTTTGCTCTACAACTCATCGCGAAATCGTTTCTAACCGACAAACTGCAAAAAGAAGCGAATAATAATTTCAACATTGAGGTAAAATTTCTCGACGGGGAACTGATTCCATCTTCGTTAACGTTACCTACCGGTTCGATAGTTTCTGGATCCAATACTATTCTCTGTGCGTTGTCTAATAATTCAACCGGAGTTTGTTCACTCTCAAAACTGTTACCGAGGTTAGACGAATTTCAGTCGGCCGAACAGTCACAGTGGTTGGTTCTTTCAAAGAAGTTTCCTGCGTCTATTGCGGATATGAATGCGTTACTTAAATTTAGAACTTTTTTATTGGCTACTCCAATACCGTCCTTGGTTGACTATGCTGCGTATGCAAGAATTAGACCGTTTGTTTTGCAGTGGAATGAGGAGCAAAAGAGACGGTTTAGGCATATTGTGAGATGGCTGGATTTGATTCAGAATGACTCTTCAAATAAATTGCTTATTCCAGAAAACGAAAAAATCAAAATCGACGTTTCTTTGCCTGCTGCCCGCGAGATTGAGAAGAAGGAGGCAAAGGGGACAAAGGAGACAAAGGGGACAAAGGACACAATGGACGCAAAGGGGACAAAGGAGACAAAGGTCACAAAGGAGACAATGGACACAATGGACACAATGGACACAAAGGACACAAAGGACACAAAAGAACGTCATTTGGAAAATATTATGGAAAAAAGAAAAGAAAAAAAAGACAAAAATAAAAACAAAAAAGAAAAAGATACGCAAGAAAAAAATACACAAGATAAAAATGCAAACGAAAAAAATAAATTAATTCCAATCCCATCTATGATCGACATACGTGTAGGTCACATTGAAAAAGCAATTAAACATCCAGATGCAGACTCTTTATACGTTTCAACCATCCAAATGGGTGACCCAGATAACAAACCAAGAACTGTTTGTTCAGGTCTTGTCAAATATATACCAATCGAACAACTTCAAGGAAGAGATGTTGTTGTAATTGCAAATCTTAAACCTGTAAATATGCGTGGAATAAAATCTTCTGCAATGGTTTTATGTGCTTCCGATGAAGAACATGGCAAAGTGGAGTTTTGTGTCCCTCCAAAGGGTTCAAAACCAGGTGATAGGCTTTATTTTGAATCTTTTACTGATAAACCTGAATCTGTTTTAAATCCAAAACGTAAAATTTGGGAAACTATACAACCAAATTTTACTACTACTCAAAATGATTTAACTGTCGTTTATAAAGATCCAAACACTGGTAAACTTCATCCTCTTGTTAATAATTCTGGTCAATCTGTTCATGCACAAACTCTTGAGAGTGCCACTGTTCGATAGGTATGATATTTTTATTTATTATTTTACTATTGTATTTTTTACTTTTTATGTATTTTTCCTCTCTCCTACCCTCCTCTACCTGTATATGAACTTTTAATATTAAATACATTGATAATACATTGTATCTAAATTTCACAATCAAACACTAAAACTAATTATAATTTGAATACTAATATAACTAATAATTAAATAGCTAAAATAACAGAGACTTTATATGGATTTGTGAATACAAATGTGTATTCTGTAAATATAATTGTATGCATACTAATCTGTAATACTATATAAATAAATAAAAAAAAACCTAGTTACATTATCGTAAGTAATTACCAGTAAATACGATATACACTAAGTAACCAAACGTAATCTATTTAAGTTAATAGTATAAAAATTAGTATCGAAGCTAAATGGTAAATTTATATTATTTGGGTTATACGCATTAAGTAGTATAAATCTTGATCTAGTAAATAAGTGCATTTAAATACCAAATACATAAAGGAGATGCATACATCTTATCTAAATCTAAATCTAAATCTAAATCTAAATCTAAATCTAAATCTAAATCTAAATCTAAATCTAAATGCACTTTTCCTTAATGCACATTAACCTTTTTAACGAAAATGTGAAGTTAAACGAAGTTATTGTATGATCTTTGTGACAGTAAAATATAAGTTTATACAGTAATTCGCATAATCGCACAGATTCGGTGGAACGTTTAGTGAGTATTAAGGCAAAGTCCATTAGAGAGATTTGTTGGGATGATATGCTAACATTGTATGTAAACATTATATACTTAAGTTGTGTCTTTAAATACTAGATATTTATATACTGTATTCAACACTGTGTTTGTATACTATAAATAGTATATACTACATAGCATATTCTTCTATATTGTATTACTAATTTGACATCGTATTTAACATATTCTTTGAATATATATTTAATCTCATACACAGCATCTACTAATATTATTTATTATACATATTTCTACATCTATTTTTATTTACATTGTGATTGCGTTGTTTCATTTATCATTCCATTATTATCCTCACCTTAAATATTACATTACATTAACTGAAAGCTTATTTAGTGTTTTTTACTCGTTATAGTATATTAAAGTTATTAGCAATTTACCATTAGTACTTTATATGTAAATATGTGTCTACAAATATAAACAAAAGGATTAAACTATGAGATAGATGATAGTAATAATATGATAAATAATAATACTATATAAAAGAATAATACTATATAAAAGAATAATACTATAATATATAATAATTAACACTATAGTGAATAGATAAGGCAGAATAACACAGAGACTAAAAATGGGAAAAGAAACAAGGAAAATAATAAATAAATAAATGCAAAATAAATAAATAAATGCAAAATAAATATATATATATATATATAAATGCATAAATATAATAAACAAATAAACAAATAAATAAATAAACAATAATAACAAATGCTTGCAAATAAATGCAACTTTTCTTTAACTACAACATAAAAATAAATAAATTAATTAATAGTAAAAATAATACTATAGTATAGTATAATATATAATAAATAATAATAATTATTATTATAATAATAGAAAATACTATATATCTTATAATATAGTAAAGATATAATATACACTATAACACTATATAATATAAAATAATAGTATATATCTATATAAAAAATAACCACCTATACAATAATATATAATAAATAATAAATACCATGTAATAATATTATAATTTAAAATATACTACGTATAATAATAGTATAATAATATAATTTGATATATACTATATATTTAATTATAGTATATAATATAAATAAGAATAATAATAACCAATAGGAAAAACAAATAAAAAATAATAAATGCTAAATAAAAAAATAAAATAAAATAAACAATAAATGCTATAAAAAGGAATAAAAAGAAAAATATAAAATTTGACATATGGGAAAATTAAAAAATAAAAATAAATATAATATAATACTATATAATATATACGAAGTATATATTATATAGTATATACAGTGAAACTAAATAGAATAAACATTTGTATATATTAATACATACAATAAACATATATTTATACATATATTTTAAACATACATACATACATACATACATACATACATATACATATATATATACATATATCATTTACTTAACCATATTCTATATACAATTTAGTTTCTCAAGTAGGAATATATATTATATATTATACTATTAAAATAGAATGTAATATATAATACTATATATAATATACTATACTATATAATATTATAATAATTTAACAAATAATATACTATAAGAAGAATAATATAGTAATAATAAATAATAAATAATAATAAATAATAATAAATAATAATAATAAATAATAAATAACAATAATAAATAATAAATAATAAATAATAATACTATATATATAGTAATATTAATAATAAATAATAATAATAAACAATAAATATAAAGTTAAAATAAAAAATACAACAAAAATAAATAAATAAATAATAAATAACAAATAATAAATAATAATAATAAATAATAATAATAAATAATAAATAATAATACTATATATATATTAATATTAAATAATAAATAATAATAATAAATAACAAATAACAAATAATAAATAATAATAATAAATA
>JAJMCZ010000258.1:0-22623 GCA_030573245.1 Ascobotryozyma americana | reverse complement strand
AAAAAAAAAAAAAAAAAAAAAAAAAAAAAAAAAAAAAAAAAAAAAAAAAAAAAAAAAAAATAAAAAAAAATAAAAAAAAATAAAAAAAAATAAAAAAAAAATAAAGTATAATAATAACAACGGTAAATAAATAAATTAAAAAGACCTAGTAAATAATGTTAAATCATAAAATGCATATAAGCAATAATACCTAATTGTTAAATCGAGTACATTGGCGGCGTATATTTAATAAAATACAAATATGCAAACTAATGCAAACTAATGCAAACTAATGCAAACTAATATGCAAACTAATATGCAAACTAATCAATAAATATCTTCAATATCAATAGTAAACAATAACCTCAATTGTCAATTGAGAACCTTTAATTTGGCTGCTAGGTTGAAGAAAACAATTTCTTATAAATTTAAATATCTAGACTGAGGTAACCATGACATTGACATAATAATTATGAATCTATCTATACTAAGTGCAAAAGTGGACATTGCATTATATATTTAGTTCTTTCTACATGTAGATACTATATATTTATATCTAAAATCAGCAAGTACTAAGATAATCTAATTTTAATTTATACCGGTATTCTATATAATTATATTAAATTTATATATATATAATTATATTAAATTTATATATATATAATTATATTAAATTTATATATATATAATTATACTAAATTTATATATATATAATTATACTAAATTTATATATATATAATTATATTAAATTTATATATATATAATTATATTAAATTCATATCTAACTGTATAATGTAAAATTAACAACGTTTTTCTGAAATTATACCTAAACATAAACTTTATTGATAATATAGATAACTGTAAACTACAAATATATGTACACATGTAATGATAAATATAAAAATTCAATCAATATAAATTATAATAATAAACATAAAATAATTAATCAATTAGAATTGTAATAACAAATATAAAATAAATTCAATCAATATAAATTATAATAATAAACATAAAATAATTAATCAATTAGAATTGTAATAACAAATATAAAATAAATTCAATCAATATAAATTATAATAATAAAATGAAATAAAACCCACTTTAACACATCTTTTCACCTAGTCCCCCTAAACCAACAGTTTTTTGAACAAATATCTTTTTTGAATAGTATATGTTATACTATTAAATATTCAATTATAAAATATTTTCCCGAATTACCTCATGTCAATACAACTTTTTCATTTTGTGTTTGATTGAATGTGAAATATTTTTTCCTGAGCGAGATAGTCATTCTCAAAATCTTGGAATGAAAAAGTAAAATCCAACGATTCTTTTGTCAATATCGTTTTATCTAGGCAAGAAAAAATTTCAAATTCTAAATTCAAATCCGAATCTTTACTCTTACCCAACCATTCTATACTTTTTATATCAAAAACTAGAGTCTTTTTATTTGAATAAGACGGATAAGAATCTAAATATTTAAGTTTGGAAAAATTTCGCCCCTGCCTTTGTCTTTGTCTTTGCTTTTGGTATTGAATTTGAATATCATCAATCGAAATACCATCTAAACATGTCAAATTTAAAAATTTTCTTTCTTTGTTTTCTTTATAAGGATCTGCTCTTTTTTTATAGTTTCTTTTCTTATACTTAGGCAAAACATTAGCAAGAAATGCAACTTGCTCGGGCGGAATCGTAAAAGTTTCATTTTTATGAAAAAGAGATTTAATAAAATTTATAATCATTCTTCCTTTAACCATTTTGTAATTCATACGTGATTTTTAATGTGACTTAAAATGTTATGCAATTCAAACTAAATATAGGCTAATGATGTTCGATAACTAATGCAGGACAAAAGCTATTATATTTTACTTAATTGAATTATTTATTTATTTATTTATTTATTTATTTATAATATATGCCATTAAAAATAGTTTGACAGCAGATATTATATATTTTACTTAATTTATTTATTTATTTATTTATTTATTTATTTATTTATTTATTTATTTATTTATTTATTTATTTATTTATTTATTTATTTATTTATTTATAATATATGCCATTAAAAATAGTTTAACAGCAGATATTATATAATAAATAAATAAATACACAAATACATAAATAAGTAAATAAACATATATACTATATATATGCATATAAACAAAAGCAAGCTATATGTACTTAATCATTTATTTATATATATATATATATATATATATATATATATGCCCATCAAATAATTTCACCTACTTCTCTTTTGTTTGTTTCAAAATAGAAAACTTATTGAGTATTAATAGTATTATGATAAAAAAATACAACTAAAAAGTATAACAATAAAATGTCCTGGTTTTATAGAATAATGTGTATTGCCTAACATTCATTCCTCATGTGCGCGTTAATTCATTTAGGTGAATAGTAACAATTATATAGAAAATACATAATAAATCATCTATGTTCTTCTAGTTTACCAATAGGTAAACTTCATAAAACAAAATCAGTACATTTTTTTCCATTATCTTTGTTAATGAATCAATCGGTCTAAGTAATCTTTTTTCGAAAAATTACATACAAATGATTCAAGAAAAAATTAAAGTACAGTATATTTTCTTTCGTAATATTCTGTAATATACTCAAATTTCTCTTTGATAAGTCATGAATAAAATATTTAAAATATTACAAAGTATAGCTTTAAACAACAAGCATATTATATTATATTATTATATTATATTATATTATTATATTATATTATATTATTATATTATATATATATTATTATATTTTATATATATTATATTTATATTATTATATCATATATATATTATTATATCATATATATATTATTATATTATACATCTATAGTAAAACACTTGTAAACTTAATTTAAAGAGCTTATCATTCACAATTTTACTTTCTAGTGTATATCTCAGAACAAGGTTGCCTTATCGCAAAAAAAAAGAAAAAGAAATTATTTATATAGATAAATTGATTATTTTAATTAATATTTTCCTTTTAATAATGATCGACTGACTAATAATTATTGCTAGGCCAAAATTGGCTTTAATTGGGAGTTATGATTAGCGGGAGATAAGATTATGATTATTTATTTATTGAACTACTTTATTAATTATAATTTGTTTATATTATGATATACAATCATTTATTTTTTTTAATATGCTTTCTTGTAGTTATGTACTTGTAAAATTTTAGCGCCTTTATGAATTAAATATAATATCGGGTGATATTATTCTACTTGGAATAGTGTTAGTATTTCTAGTTTAGCGTAAATCTATTATAAACACTATATAAATGTATAAACGTATAAGCGTATAAACGTATAAGCGTATAAACGTATAAGCGTATAACTGTATAATATATATAAACAAATATAAAGTATGAATCAATTCTCAATACAAGCAGAATATTCTGTATGCGATTCTGATGAAGATTCGCGTGCTTTGGCATTAGATAAAATTGAAGAATCTATATTTCAATATGCATCATATATTTTCCAATCGAATTATTCTAATAGAAATATTGAAAACAATATCAATAGTAGTAACAATAAATTCAGTAAAAATCCTTCTTGGGAATCATTTAGTTGGGATGAAGTTTTCGATATTCCAGAAAGTGATATTTCAGTATCTGATTCCAAAGTTCCCTGTTCTAATAATAATACTCTATCTCCTCATCCTCAATATTCCAATTCTATAAATTCATTATCTTCTATTTGTAATTGTAATAGTTGTAATAATTATAACAATAAAGATGATAATAATTCACAAATACAAATAACGCAAACAAGTTTGAATAGTCTTTTATTGTTTCTTATTCAACTTGAAGTATCATGTCCATTTTCAGATGTTCGAACAAATGCCTCTATTATATTAGATAAGTTTGAAAAACAGCATTCACAATCACAATCACAATCACAATCACAATCACAATCACAAGTCATTCGATTACCTGAATTATTATCGATTTCTCCAAGTTTTTTTATTCCATTATCTAAAACAATCGGATATTCTCCTTTATTAATAAATGATAATGATAAAGAGAATGATGATAATAATAATAATAATAATAATAATAATAATAATAATAATAATAATAATAATAATAATAATAATAATAATAATAATAATAATAATAATAATAATAATAATAATAATAATAATAAAGACGAATATAAAAACCAATTGAATTCAGATTCAAATATAGAATTAAAATTAAATAGAACATGGAGAAATATTCGTAAACAATATATTATGAATAACCACATAATATCACCACCATCTTCATTAAATTCACAATTATCAACTACATTTATTCAATTTGGTCGTATAACAAATTTAGATCTTTTACTATCATATTTCCCTTCTTACTTAGAAGCCTATAAAAAATCAACCTCCGATATTCTTTTAACCCATTCTTCTGGTCCATTACCTTCAACATATAGGATTTATATCGCAATAATGGCAGCAGCAGAAATGAGATGTCAATATCTAATATCATTACTTTCACATGAATTTTTAATGATTAATGGAGATAAAAATTGGTTAAAAGGAATTTCATATGCTCCACAGAAGATTCAAAGAATAACCATCTTAAATTCACTTCTTGCTCATCAACCATGGAAAGTTAGTTCAACTCATATTAGTCAACTTACTCAAAGAATTGAAACTTTCCCAATTGTTAATGTTGGGGAATCGTCTTGGACAATTCCAGAAATTTTTCAAATGATTATAATTTTATCTAGTTTTCATGCATCATCTGCTCTGGCTTTATCTTTAGGAGCAGTTCCTGATTTTGACGTTGTATCTGAATGTGAAGAATTTAAATTAGATAAAAATTTTAATCTATTTGAAAGTTTTACTTTAGATGAGTATTCTACATCAGAGGCATCTACTTCTAATTTAAATTTCAGTTCAAACTCAAACACAAATTCAATTGAAAAAGATAAATTTAGTGTGAAGTATAATTCTTATAATTCTAATGTCAATACCTCTCCTATTCCTATGCCAAATAATAGTAATAGTATAACAAGCGAAACAAATTTAAATAATAAAAATAAAAATAAAAATGAAAATAAAAATAAAAATAAAAACAAAAATATTATAACTGCAATTAATAATTCCGAATGTTCAGAAGAATCTTTTTCTTTTTTACATGAAAATTGTGAAGCTGATATTTATCCAACATGTACTTTTGATTCAAAATCATATTCCAAAATCCAATCCCAATACAAATATCAATCACCAGAATTTAAAAGCAAAGAAAAAGAACATGATTTCTTTAAATTGGAATCGAATATTATTTCTAAAGATATTATTTCATCTTTAGAAAATAATTTAATTATAACAAATGATATTCCTTCCTCTTATATTTCAACCTATAGCAAAAGCTTAACAGAATTTGTGTCCACCAATACTTATCATGATTTAGTTGAAGATATTAATAATAACAGTAATAATAATGACCAGGAGATAAGTAAAACCAAAAATTTAAATCAAAGTAGTCCATCTCAAAGGATTCCAGATAATTTAGATAAAAATAAACCCTTATTAAATATTCTCTCAAATTCTTTTATGAAATATCTATGTAGTGTTAATAATCAGACTATTTGGCAGGATTTTGACTCAATTAATAATTGTATTATATGCTCTTCTTATAATAAGAATAATACAAATAACACTTCTATACAAGATGATCTACGAAATGGTTCAAATAATTCAAATTTAAAATTATCACAATTTTATAATCAGCATTTAAAATATCATACAAACAAAGAAAGAATCTATGATATTTTATATTTAAATGAATTTAATTGGGAAAAGGATGTAATAATTTTAATAAGTCAGTTCCTAGATAATGTTGATAAATCGCTTGATAAAAGATTTAATAACAGTTCTAGAATAAATCCTTTGGAATCAATAAATTTATTAGAAAATGAAATGGGGATACAAGACACTGATAATACTGATAACTATAACCGTTTAATAAATCTAAGAGATGCAACTTGGTGTTATACATTAAGAATCTTTGGAATGCTTAAAGATAATTATGATTATAAGCGTATTTCAAAATGTTTACATCCTACGGTTAAATCCTTTTTAAAAAAAATGGCTTCTTATCCTTGTAATATATCTATTAAAGATTGGGAATCTATTAAATATATTAATAAAGATAATGACAATAGCGATAATAATAATACTAAAGACAACTCGATGAACGTTAAAGATAAAATCATGGTTTCAATAGTTGCTTCTGATGCTAGACTACAGGCTTCATTATGTTATGGAGCTCGTGCAATTCAACTTTTTATGATATCGTAATAGTTTATTACAAGCAAAATTATGATATCGTAATAGTTTATTACAAGTAAAATTTATGATGTTAAGAAAATTCATGTGACAATAAAATTTATCTATTCCGTCTCTTTTCTTTTTGAATTAAATACTAGTTTTATCTTTATTTTTATTTATTATATGAAATATATTAATGTATTGTAATGCGATATTTACCTGTTTAGGTATTAAAAAATAGCTGTTCATTTGGTTCCTTCATAAAAAAATATTATTAGCGCTATCATAAACGGTTTGAAAACCAATTTTTATAGTTACTAAGCAAAATGAAGAAAGTCTTATTTTTTCGATTTATTCTCGAATTCAGCCGTTGTAGTATAGTGGTCAGTACACTTCGTTGTGGCCGAAGAGACCCCCGTTCGATTCTGGGCGACGGCAGTTTTTTTTATTGTAAACTTATTTTCTATTATTAGCCTATTTTTTTTTTTTTGACACTGTAAATACATTCACTTTTCAAATAAATAAATTTATTAATCTTTATTAAATAAGTGTATAATAATATTATAAAATGCCTCTAAAACTGACATATAGTATTTCCCATTATAAACCAAATTTAACAATTAGAATCTAAAAAAGCGA
The DNA here is from genome assembly GCA_030573245.1 of Ascobotryozyma americana. Taxonomy (NCBI): domain Eukaryota; kingdom Fungi; phylum Ascomycota; class Trigonopsidomycetes; order Trigonopsidales; family Trigonopsidaceae; genus Ascobotryozyma; species Ascobotryozyma americana. The sequence goes on along the minus strand of JAJMCZ010000258.1, from coordinate 15,703 downwards.
TAAACAAAAAAATTTTTTTAAAGAAAAATAAAATACTTCTTTTAAAAATATTTAGAATCAGAAGAAGGTTGAAAAATAATTAAAATAATTAAAATAAAAAAATAATCCAACTAAAAATTAAACAAGCCCAGATAAACCGTAAAATTAGTACTAAGTAATCTAGTAACAAAAAAAAGTATAATTTAATCAAAAACAAATATAATAATATACAATAATAGTTTTTTTCAAAAAAAAAAAAAAAAAAAAAAAAAAAAATTCATAATATAATCATAACCATAGTCATAATTATAATTATATCAAAAATAAATATCTAACGAACTATATAACCTTATAATTCTTATTGTTTTTCTTCTTTTAGAAAATATATATATAAATATAAACAGATTAAAATCCTCATTTGTCAAACATGAGTTCTTGCAGCAACATATTTAACTGCATACTAAGTCTTGTAAGTCTATATTCAACTTCTTTGACTTCCTTTAAATCATTAGCAAGTTTATTATTAGCCTTGTCTTGTTGAAAATCGGTCAGTTTACTCTTATCCAAATAAGTGGCATCATCATATAATGATTTATCGTTATTAGTTTCTGGCGAAACAGAAGCACTTGAACTATTTGAATTATCATCTAAAGTTTTAACCTCGTCCGGCGTAGGTGGAGTCACAGACCCATTATTCATAGAAGATAAGTATAACGACTCTTTAAGATCATCTGGATAACCATCAAAATTATTAGATGTTGATAAAAGAATTGTATGTTTAGTATCATTATCAATTTTCCCAATTTCTTTGGTTTCGTGAACCTTTTCCATTGACTCAAAACTATGATCACTATGATTTTTTATTGAGTTTCCCATAATATTTTCATTTTCCGTATTATATTGCAAATCAGTATCAATATGTTTTCCAATATCTTTACTTATATTTTTCACTTCTTCAAAGTCATCTTGATCTTGTACATAATCAAAATTTTTCCCTTGCACATCATAAAAATCTTTATCTTGCCCATTTTCAAATTCCTTATTTCCAGCTCCTTCAAATTCTCTATCTTGCATATCTTCAAAATTATCATCGAAATTATCTTCATTCACATCCTCGAGATCTTCCTTATCAAATACTTCATTGAAGTCGTTTTTATTCCATGGTTTAAACTCATTTGTAGTCTCTACTTTTTCAAAATCATTCTTATTTCGTACTTCCTCAAAGTTGCCTTCCATAGACTCATTTTCATAATCTCTTCCATTCTCATTTCTATTCGCATTTACATCTTCTTCTTCTTTTTCTTCATAACCCTTTCCATCTTTATCTCTATACTCTTCAAAATCTTCATCGTCATGTATGTCTAAATCTTCATTAAATATTTCGGTTTCATCTATGCTTTTAGCCCTTTGTGTAGAATTATTGTAGTTATTTTTAATCTCATCATCAAAATTGATATCACCACGTAATGAGTGTTGTTTATCATTAGTCTTGCCCTTTGTAAATCCTTGAGTAGCATTATCTTTTTCAGATGTTTCATTTCCTTTAAAACCATCCGAGGAAAGTACAGGAGAAGCTGAACGTTCACGACTAAGCCTCATTGTACTGTATCTATTTTCCATATATTCTTCAAAAGAAGAGCGACTTGGCTCTCGAGCAACATTAGGCATAGATGAAGATAATACCGAATAAGTGTGTTCAGACATATATTTATTAGTAGGTAATTCATTTAAATCTTCACTTGTAAAATTGGGCTCTTTGTAATGACTTGTAAGTTCGGTTTTATGAGAAAAGTTATCCTTAACATAAGATGACGAAAAATCATTAGAAAAATGTCCAATAGAATTAGTAGTAGATGACAAATTATTTGTTGAAAAAGAATGAGTAATACCTGAACCATAAGGATTAAAAACTGAAGCCCGGGAAGCAGCCATAGAATTATTATTGTTACCATTTAAATCACTCCACAAAGTATCAAGCTTATCTGATGAACTTAATTCTGTAATCGAAGGAGCTCTTGGAGGAGCATATGTAGGCGGGGGCGTGACTGAAAATTCAGAAGAAGCCCTGAAAACCCCAGTATTAGGGCCATTGACTTTAGGAGATAAATTTGGAAAATCTGATGTATCACGCGACGAAGTTGACAAAGGTCTGTTAAGAAGCGGGGAGGGAACAAAAGGTTTCTTTGAAAAAAATAAAGAGTCATTAAAAACAGAATTATCATTAGATAAAGAAGAAGATCGTGAAGAAAAAAGGGCATTTAAATTTGGAGTTAAGATTCCCTTTAAAGAATAATTCTGATTTTCACTATGGCGATGACCAGTATAACTATTTTTAACATTATTATTCTTTTTATTATTTTCATCTTCATTAGTATTTGTAGAATCACTTCTGTTAATTCTTTCGTCCTCAATTTTATCCACCTTTTCATTATCACTTTCACTAATACTTTTAATATCATTTCCACCAATTCTGTCATTAATACCTTCCTCATTTATGGGTAAATTATTAATGTTTACCTGAGAAAAGCCCTTTAAATTATTATTTCCGGTACTCTCATTCGCAAATTCATCATTATTAGAAGGAGGAGTAATATCATTTTCTAAAACATAATTTTGTTGCATATTCGAAGCCACAGCTGGAGTGGAAAAGTTTGAGAAATTAGAATCATCAGATAATTTATTCAAACCATTAAGGTCGTTGTTTTTCGTGTTAATACTTGAATTCTGAGTTAGCTTCTTATTCTGATTGGCATACTTAGACGGTAGTGGAGGGGAAACCACACCGTAATTTTGATAACCATCATGACTTCTAAGGCTATCAGACCTTGGAAGATGAACATAATTTTTGGGTGATGAAGGACCAGATACTGTATTAGAGAATTTATCATGATAGCTTTGGTTTTGAAAATTTATCGAGTTTGCTGTTGTATCCGTAGACGTAGCCAAAGACATATCACTAGTAATTGCATTATTATCAATTTGATTTATTATTTCAGAATCATTAGATGAATATGAATTAAAGCTTGTATTTTCACTTTCTCTTCCTATATCCGAAATGTTTGTAGGTAAATCAGATGGATTATAGGTTTCCATGTTTTTACTTTTATCAGCTAAATCATCTTCTCCGACAGCAGCTACAAAACTGGGATTAAGAGACTCATGAGTTTCAGAAGAATGAATAATATAATTGGCATTATGATTATTTTCTGATAAAGGAGATGAAGAAGTATCATTACTATTAAATAAATGCGTTTCTTCCTGAGAGTTAATTATTTGATTATTAAGAGATGTAGTACTATAATTATTTGAGGAAACTGGTGTTTTTTCTATAGTAACCATAGAAGAAAGTTGTTGAGTTCTGGATGCAATATTATTATTTGAGGAAATCGAACCTGAAGCCACTTCATTATTCGATATATGATTACCCTTTGAAGCTTCAAAATCAACAGATTGAACAATAGCAGGGGAAATATCGTAAGCCAAGTTAGGTGTAGCATATGGAGGAAGAACTTGATGTTCAAGTAATCCATCATCTGCAGAGTCATCATGAGATAACTTTGTACTTTTCTGATAAGACTTATTTGGATTCATAGAGGAGGAGCTCAAAGAATTACTATTTCTGGAAACCAATGATTTGTAAATATTTTTACGAGAAGCCGCATTGCCATTATTTGGTGCATCATTATCATTCATATCATTGTGATTCTTACCAGATGGAGATGAATTTTTCTTGTTCACATTTGCATTTGGAGAAGCAGATTTATCGGAGGGGAATTGTTCAGTTTTCAAAGGAGAAGACTGTGTATTTAAATTCGATGTTGTGCGAGTTGATGATGCATCAGATGAAGTTCGCTTGACTTTCGAATTATTCCCCTTCTCTTTTCTACCAAAGATGCGGCTGAACATTTCTGACGCCCTTTTTGAGGTATTGGAAGATCCAGAAGAAGAGCGTCGATGATGTTCTTCAATATTAACTGAATTATTTGAATCTGTAACATTAAGATTTTGAGCATCAACATTAGAAGAATCTTTTTGTTTAGGATGTTGTTGTGTAGTTATTATAGAAGAGCTTGAATTATCACTCCCTAAACTAACAGTTGAGCCATCTCTATCATGCTTTGAACGGGAACGATTTCTAGAGTGTAAAAGAGTTTCTAAAGAAGATTTCCTTTTCATGCGTTTTTTTGTACTTATAACTTCAGCCGAGGGTTGGTTTGATAATGTTTTTTTAGAAGATTCTGATTGCGAAAGAGAGCTAGATTCATTTTTACTGGGCATTTTAGAAGGATCGTCAGTCGTTTGAATATTCACTGAATTTTTTGGGTTGACATCTATAGTATCATCAGGCTTGCTGGTAACCGAGGAATTTACTAAAGGAGAAGATGTGGATAATGAAGAAGACGATGATAATGAAGCAGTATTGTAATTAGAAGATCGTTGGGAAGAATTTTCTGAATTATTAAGAGCAAGCGTGATATTACTTTTGTAAGAAAGAGGATTAGTTGAGGGTGGAGTTTGAGATTTGTTAAAACCAAGCCGGGATGTGAAATTTGAATTTGAGTCTATAGAACTATTAGGATATGAATTTGAAATTGAATTAGTTGAATTTTGAGAGTTTTTCCAATTATTTGAAGAATTGGATTGAATATCGAGATTGTTTGGATGTGAATTCAAATTAGAAATATTTTGATTTGAAGTAATTACTTGATTTGAAATTATTTCTTGATTTGATTCTAGATGTTGTTGTTGATATAGATGTTGTTGTTGTTGTGCTTGCTCATCCTGATCATCTCGTTGGTATTCTTCTTCATATTGATCATCTTCATCGGAATTAGCATCATCAGAACTTGTTTCGATATCAGCTTCATAATCATAACTTAAAAATTGGGAAGGATCAGTAAAGGTGACTGATTTTTTTGGTTTTGAAGATTGCTTTTTTGATTTACCATGATGAGTTCTTAAAGGAGGAATTGAAGAAAATAAATCGGAAGAGGAAGATATAAAATCATCATGTGATTTTTGTAACTTTTGTAAAGCCCTTTGACTTAAACTTTTATTTGAATGGTTATTTGTTGAAGATGAATGATTATGGTTATTATTATCTGTTTTACTAAACAAAGGATCATAATAAGAAGCAGCCGAATTTTTGTGTTTATTTAAGCGAGCTAAACGTTCTATTGGAGTTTCAATATGTTCTGCTGGTAAATAACCTATATTTCTAGTTACAGGATGTCTAACTAGCCACCAATAAGAATTTGAATCATCTAATAATTCTAAAGGATCGCCTTTTGAAGCTGAAGCTTGTCCTTCTGCGGTTGCAGAAAAAGAATGAAGAGCATAAACAAAGTTAAAATTTATAACTTCTTCGTGTATCGAGGGAGAAGATGATAATAATTCTAACTCAATATCATCTTCATCCTCATCATCTTCATCGTCTTCTAAGTTATCTTCATATTCATCATCTAGATTATCTTCGTCATCGTTATAATCCAAAAGTGGATTATTACCATGGTTGTCATTATTGTTATTGTTGTTATTATTGTTATTATCAATAGTGTTCATGCTATTAACATCTAAATCATAATTATTCAAATGACTTAAACCATTTGCTAATGAATCTGAAGGAAAATATCGACGTACAGAAGCACCGGTTGTTATATTTGAGGAATATGGATTATTGTACTGTGGCTGAAACTGTTGGCCAATAGAGGAAGAAGATGTTATTGAGGAAGAAGGAGATAAGGATGCATTTTGACTGTGCCCGTGACCATTGTTTTGGTTGTTATTTTGGTTGTTATTTTGGTTGCTATTTTGGTTACTATTTTGGTTAATACTTTGGTTAATACTTTGGTTAATACTTTGGTTAATACTTTGGTTGTTTTGGTTACTATTTTGATTGTTGTGATTAAATGCGTCTAACGGAGCCATAAATGATGTTTGGTTTTGATTCCTATCCATGTATTAAATTATAAAATAAAGTTTTTACAAAAAGAAAAACTTATAAATAGGAAAAAAATTTCACTATTTATATATTTTCAAATAACCTTCTATAAAGTGGGGTTAGCATATACTAGTAGTAGTCAGCAGAGTAAACAACAGTGTGAATAAATAAATAAATAAATATATGCCTAAATAAATAAATAAATAAATATATAAATATATGCCTAAATAAATAAATATATACCTAAATAAATATATACCTAAATAAATATATACCTAAATAAATAAATGCCAAAATAAATACCTAAATATATATATATAAATATATGCCTAAATAAATACCTAAATATATATATATATATATATACCTAAATAAATGCAATCTATTTATCTCACTAGCAAGCAACAAATAATAAATAATAAATAATACACAGTAAATTATATTGAAATAAAGTGAAATCTAATTATGAAATAATTAAATCGTTTATTAGGCAACAATAAATTTAAACATTTACGAAAAAACGAAGTGAGCAACTAGTTTGAGCAGACCTCAAAAATGAATACAAATGAGTAAAATATACAAATATATAAAATAGATAATAAAATGTAAAATAATATAAAATAATATAAATAATATAATATAAAATAAAATAAATAATATAAATAATATAAAACAAATAATAAATAATAAATATAAAAATAAAATAAATTATTAGAGTGTATAATGTTTAATATTTTTTATTTTATTGCCCTTAATTAATTTACTGTACCTAGGAACGCTAGGATGAGACTATATAAATCGTTTTTTATCGTAATTATAATTACATTGTTAAACCAGCATATGTTTTACTTTGAGTAGATTATTAATATTATTGTACTAGATTACTAATTTGATTAATTATCGCGTGTTGTGTTGTTTTTTGTTGTCACTGTCGTGTAAAATTTCTCTTTGTTTTATACTATAATACCAAAATATATTAACAGCAAGGAGTTGCTATAGTGATCTTATACAGGTAACGATGGGTAATAAATACTATGCAGAGTGCTTGTGTTGCCATGCCATTGTGAAATAACTGCGTCATAGGGCGTTGATTACTATAATAGGGTATAAGAATTGAAGAGAGTAATAAGTGTTATATAGACTCTATCTAATAGAGTAAGTATATGATTAGTATAATCAATTAGCTTAAAACAGTATATTAGCAATAATAATAATAAAAAAACAATAATAAATAACAATGGCAGACAATCAGGGTGCTAGATTGAGAAAACCTTTAGGACTAATTTTAAAATATGACACATTAGATTCATTTCATAATATAGATTCAACATTAACACAAGATGAAAGAAAAAATTTAGCTACACAACTTCACAGTATAGATAATTATGGAATAATTGGGTCAGTATTTGGTTTCGGTACTGGATTAGCAACAGCGGCATATTTTGGAATACAATTACGTAAAGCTTTAGTTCGTGCAAATAAAGCACCTGGAATTGGTGTATTTACAGTAACTTTTCTTAATTTTTTTGTATTTACATTTTGTGGTTATGGTTTGGGAAATGCTGCTGCTTCTTCTTATGGTTTTAATTCAAAAATTAAAGAAAATTCTGCAAATGGTTTTGATAAAGGTGCAAATATTTTAAAGATTTTAAAAGATCGCGCTACTGGCACTTGGGCTGCTTATTATGCTGAAACTGCTGCAAATTCACGTTTAGCTTCTGAAATTGCAATTGCAATTAAAAAACAAATTGATTCAAGAAAATCTAATAATTCTTTCCCATCAACAAATACTTTACAATCACCACCAGCTGTAGCTATAACTCCAAGTGCAACTGTATCTATATGGGATAGAATTGATTTAGGTAAAGCTTTTTCAAATGATAATACTTATGAATTTATAATTGTTAGACCTTCTCATCCAATTAATTCAACAACTTCTGATGTTTTCATTTCTGATATTGATGCTGATAAAGCTGATTCTGCAAAAGTATTTTCTTCTGAAGAAAATAAAACTGATGCAGATGAAAATGCAAATAATTCTTATTTCATTTCTGCTGAAAACGCTGAAAAACAAGGAGTGGATGCTGTTGATGATTTTAACCAGAGTGAGAAAAAGTGGTCATAAATTGGCAATTCAAGTGCCACTCACTTATTGCATGTAGATATTTAATTATAAATATGAACCTTCTATGGGTTTATTTGATGTTTAAAATTGACAGTAATATTAAAATAATTATTTAATAATTTAATATTTTGTATATAAAGAATTTTATAAAGAGTTTATTAGTATATTTTATCCATATTTGTAAAAGTATCTTTTTTATTTATGTAGAACTTTATATATTCGGTTACGGTTATGACTGAATCGAAGGTTATGGTTGTAATTTACCCTGCCCAATTGTCATTCTATATAAAATTTTCTATAGTAAGAGAATGATAATTAATAATACTAATAATACTAATAATAATTGTAAAATTACAATAGTAATATAAATATAAATGAAATCTCAATATTGAGTATTCAATTATAACTATTTATAAAAATGGTAAGAAATTTTATAGTATACGTATTATTATTATTAAAAATATAGTGTAAAGTTTACTAAATATTTAGCATCAAAGACATACAAAAAAAAATCCAACTTCTATACTGGGAAGATCATTAATTAATAATAATAATAATAGAAATGGGAATGGGAATGGAAAGAATTTATCTTCTAAAGTATGTATTTGTATTTTTATTTAATATTTTAAGCAATGAGTTATGGGTTTATATGAGTATAATATGTATGTAGATGATAATTATTAGTTAATTGTTTGTTATTTATTATTTATTATTATTATTATGTTGTTATTATAATTATTTATATTATATTATATTATTATATTATTATTACTATGTTATTATAATTATTTATATTATATTATTATTATATTATATTATATTATTATTATATTATATTATTATTATATTATATTATATTATTATTATATTATATTATATTATTATATTAATATTTATTAATATTTATTACTATACTATATTATATTATATTATTATTACTCAGTATTACATCATATTTCTTATTTACTTCCTATTTGGTTTGTTTATTATGTTTTTATTTTTTTGTTGTGATTTGATTATGACCTGTATTGAGTGAGAGGTTACGTTATTATCATATATGCTTTTATCATATATGCTTTTATTACTTATGTTCATTCTCATTGGCTGTTTTTATTATTATTGTTATTATTTGTTTATTTGTTTCCTATTTAGTTTGTTTACTTTCAGTTTTTGCTTTTCATTGGTCAATTTTTTTTGTTATTGTTTGTTATTGTTTGTTTATTGTTTGTTTACTTTTTATTTGCATATAAATATGCCACATTCGCCACCTTCTCACTTTTCGCACTTTTCGTATTCTTTTTCATATTATTCCTATTACTACTTATCACTATATAAAAACTAACATTTTGATTTCATTTAGCACACAACTACAATACATGAAGAGCCAGGATGGGTTAAATTACAATCAGTAACTCAGGAAAAAGCATTAGATGAATTTCTTGCAAATGCAGAATTGGCAGGAACAGATTTTACCGCTCAAAAAATGTCAAATATAAAAATAATTGACCCTGATGCAGGAAATACTTATTTACTGACTTCAGAAGAAGAAGCAGAAGTACTTCGTAAACAAAGAGAAAATTCAAATAGATTAACTATTCCTCGTCGTCCAGCTTGGGATAAATCTACAACAAAAGAGGAATTGAATGAACTTGAACGTGAAGCATTTCTTAATTGGAGAAGATCTCTAGCTTATTTACAAGAAAACCAAGATTTACTTTTAACACCATTTGAAAGAAATATTGAAGTTTGGCGTCAATTATGGAGAGTAATTGAACGTTCAGATTTAATTGTTCAAATCGTTGATGCTAGAAATCCACTTATGTTTCGTTCTCCTGATTTAGAGGATTATGTTAAAGAAGTTTCAAAATCGCAAAATAAGGAGAAAAAAAATTTATTATTAGTAAATAAAGCTGATATGCTATCTGAAAGACAACGAAAAATCTGGGCAGATTATTTTATAAAACATGGTATAAGGTTTGCTTTTTTTTCTGCTTTTTTGGCAAAAGAAGCTCAAGAAGCTCAAGAAGCCCAAGAAAAGATTGCAGAGCAATCTTTAAATGTAGAAGAAGTAGATACTAATAATAAAGCTGAAAATTATGACAATCAAAATAATAAAATAAAAAAACCTGATGAAAAAAATGAAATCGAAAATCATGATGAGAAAAAAATTATTGATAACCAAAAGTTAAACTCTCAAAATCCACCAGATTTTTCACTTGATACTATAGATCCTACTGAAATTTTAACAATAGATAAACTTGAAGCTTTATTTAGAACTGAAGCACCAAAGATTTTAGAGTTAAATTCATCATCTTCCACTACTGATACAAATACACATGTTATTGGATTAGTTGGATATCCTAATGTAGGAAAATCTTCAACTATTAATGCTCTTATAGGATCAAAATGCGTTTCTGTATCAGCTACTCCTGGAAAAACAAAACATTTTCAAACAATAAAATTACCTGAAACTAATATTATACTATGTGATTGTCCTGGTTTGGTATTCCCAAATTTTGCTTTAACAAGAGCTGAACTTGTAACTAATGGTGTATTACCAATCGATCAACTACGAGAATATTCAGGGCCAGCTACATTACTATGTCAACGTATTCCTAAGGATTTTTTAGAACATGTTTATGGTATAGCTATATATACACGTCCAATAGAAGAAGGTGGTACTGGCATTCCTACTTCAAGAGAATTTCTTTCTTCATATGGTGCTGCAAGAGGTTTTATGGTTACAGGTAAAGGCGGTGTTCCTGATGAAGCAAGATCCGCAAGAATAGTTCTTAAAGATTATGTTAGTGGGAAACTTCCTTATGTTCATCCTCCTCCTGCACCTGACTATTTAGAAGATGGAACTTCTTTTAATAAAGAACTTTATGATATCACATATTCATATGATAAAGATTCCAATAAAAATAGCGTATCTACCAATGGAACTAATCAGCAAAGCGACGATGAAACTGAATTAGAAAAGTCAAACAATACCATAGTAACTAAAAAGAAAAAGCAAGCTAGAAATGAAATTTCATATCAAAATGCTGTATCTGCAGGTAGTGAATTTGATAGAAGTTTTTTCAATAGTAATGAAGTTAAAACTTTTATGAAGACTCCTTTTCAAACAAAGAATGCTACATTAGAAGGTTCAAGAGGTAAGAAACATTTTAAAAATAAAAAAAAAAAGTAAATTATGTTTGATTTTCTGTTTTTATTTTTTTTGTTATATTAGTTACATTTATTATTTATGTAAATACATACATGGGGAGGTTTTTTTTTTTTGTTTGTTTGTTTTGAAATTAAATAAAAAAGTTATGCTTCTATTATATTATACAAATATTTATACATGTCTTTAAAGAATTAATTAAATGAAAAGTAAAAGAATTGAAAAATGAATTAAAAATGAAAAATAAATGAATTAATAAATGAAAAAAAATGCATTCATTATGATATTAAAAAGCAACAATTTTTAAAGGTTATGTTATATATCATCATGAAAACTGTGAACGTCTTTAGGATCTATTTGAAGGCCAAGTTTAACTAATCGTGAATCGAGCATCTGTCCTACAGTGATTCGTTTTTCATGTCTTACAAGTGCTTGTTCAACAATACTCATAGCATCACGCCAATATAGGGCATCATTATCATTATTGTCATCTTCCCGTTCATCTTCTTCCATGTAAGGAGCTAATTTTATCCAATTCCATTCACATCTTGCAATACGATGAACTGTACGTCTGCGCATTGCTGCAGAATTATTATGATAACTATAATACTGTGGAGATGTGGAAGTTGTATTTGAATTAAATGGTGAATTAGAAACTGAAGATGAACCCGAGGATGGTGGGTCAAAAGGGAGCCTACATTCTAGCATTGCATATAAAAGAACACCAAGTGCCCAAGCATCAGTTTGTCTTCCATCATATGGTCTACCCATTAATAATTCTGGTGGAGCATAATCCTCTGAACCACATCTTGTTGTTAAAAGCGGGGAACTTGGATCTATCTCTCTTGCAAGTCCTAGATCTGTAAGTGTTGTGAAAGCATTTGAATATTTTGAAATTGATACATTAGATGAAATTAATTTATCAATTTCAATTACTGGATAATTTACTAGAACATTTTCAAGTTTTATATCTCGATGAACTATATTAATTGAATGTAAATAATATACTGCATGTGCAATTTCAGCAAAAAAGCGTGCAATAATTTGTAAACTTGGTAATTTTTTATTTTTTATCGATGGTGAAGCAGTTGGTGATAAAGATAAAAAAGAAGAATCTTGTTGGGATTTCGCTATAAAATCGAACAAATCGCCCCCTCTAGAATATGGTAAAGCCATATAAGCATGATGATTAGGAGAAATTTCATATGCTTTTAAAAATATTAAAAATGGATTATTAAGTTTCCTAAGTATTTCAATTTCACGTTTAATGCTCATATCAATTTTTTCTCGTGATGTTTTAGAAGCAACTTCAATATCTATGATTTTAATTGCAACTTGATCATTATTATTTTTTTCTAGATTGTCAATATTTGAGAAATTATCAGAATTTGATTTTTGTTTTTTACTCGTCCTGCGAGCTAAAACAACTCTTGAAAAGGTACCTCTTCCTAAATTACGCAAACACACGTATTCTATCTTTTCACCTGTGATAGAATTATTAAGGGTTACTCTTTCTAAATTGGTATTTAATAAAGCAGATTCTGGAGAAGAAGATACTGAAGAAGAAGAAGATAATGGAGATGTGGATGATTTTGAGAATGTTGAAGATGAAGATGATGATAATGAATTTAAAGGAATTTGCGAGGAATTATTAATATTAATATTTTGTGCTTGTGTCTGTGTCTGTATTTGTGTTTGTGTTTCTGATTGGGATTTCTCTTTTAGAATATCACTTGATGTCAGATTATTATAAGGTGATTCTAAACTAGGAAATCTATCTGTATGAATAGAATTAGGACTATTTACAGATGGAAGTACAGATACTTTATTATTAAGATAATATAAATTTGGTTCACGCTTTAGTGAATCCTTTGTTCGTGATTTAATAATATTTTTTGCATCAAAAGGAGTACCGACAGATATAGCCCGAGATGAAGGAATTTTAAAAATATGATTTTTTGGTAATATTTTTGGAGAAATTGAATCTAAATCGGAAGATGAACTATAATTATTATAATCCTCATTTTTTGATATACTATGTCTATTTATAGGTATTGAATTATGTTCTTGTGATGAATTTAAATTGTTTTCTTGTACTTTCGATGATTGATTTGAAGCATTTTGGGCATTTTCTTCAGTAATTGTAATTATACTTGAAGTTGAATTTGATGAACTTGATGATAGAGTTGAACTAGCAGTACTATTATCTCTTTGATGTGATTGATAAAAAGATTTAGTTTGGGAAGGGTGAGTTGTTGAATTAATTAAAGGTGGATGAAATATATGATTTGAAGGAAGGGTTGCAGTGAAATCACTAAATATACGAGAATTTAAAAGATTAATTTTTTTTGGAGGAGATGATGAATCTGACGACAATGAATTATAAGTTGATTTTTTAGGACTTGTTCTTGAATCTGACGACAATGAATTATAAGTTGATTTTTTAGGACTTGTTCTTGAATCTGACGACAATGAATTATAAGTTGATTTTTTAGGACTTGTTCTTGAATCAGTAGATAAAGATGATAAAGAAGAAATAGGAGGAGGTTGAGCATTAATTGAAGCATTAATTGCATTAATAGATTTATTTTTTGAAATTATAGAATCTATAGGTGAAGAAGCGGAAGGAGATGAAGATGGACTTCTATGTTGGTTTAAACCGGGTGCAGTTGAATTTGAAGTATTAAAAGATGAAGGTTGAGTATAAGCTGGAGAGGTGAGTATAGATGAATAATTTACTTGATTATCAGTATTATTATTATACATAGTATTATGTAAATTAAAATCTGAAAATGGAGATGGTAATGGAAGTAGATATTTTAATAAGGGAGATTCAAGGGAATAATTATCATCCGTACAAGATATTGAATTTGGCCAAGGTGATACTGGAGACTGAGACTGAGACTGAGATTGAAATATTTCCTTAGTTTTTATTTTGTTTAAAGATGGTTTTTTCGCTTTTAAAGATAAATCAGGAGTAGAGCATGGCGACGAAGAATAGCAAATTGGCGATGAGTTTGTTAGTTCTATATTATTTTTATTTTCGTTTCCGCTTTCGTTTGATTTAATTAAAGTTTCTTTTGATAAATCTTCTTTGCTTTTATCATCTATAATGATCGCTAGACCGGAGAGATTATTGTTATTATTATTATTGTTGTTATTGTTGTTGTTATCAGCAGTCACATTTATATTTGAATTTATGAAGCAATTATCTGAAGTTTTGAATTGATTATTAAAAAAATTTAATTCTGTAAAATCGTTATTTTCCCTTTTATTTGCACCCGTGTTTGTAGTAAAAGTGGAAGCATTTTCATCGTGAAAAGGAGAACCTAATATATGTTCATTATTTTTATTTTTTTTATTATTGTTGTTATTTTTCATGTTTTTTATTCTCTCGTTGTCAATTTGCGACATTATGCAATGTAAACAAAAAGTAAACAAATATGCAACTATATATATATATATATATATATATGCAACTATATATATATATATATATGCCAATATTTTCAATATTTTCAATAACACACGCCCAATAAAATTATATGCTAAATAAATTAATAAAATTTATATGCTAAATAACCCCCATATAGAACTATATTATACTATATAACATAATATAATATAATATATAATATAAATAAACACAATAATAAAGACTTCTTTTACACCAGTAAACACTAGTAGAATAAACCATAAATAGACACTGTAAATAGATACGGTAGACTAAATAAAACTAGTCACGATTTCTACCAGTGATAGTAAAAAATTAATAATAATTTAATCTGAAAAACTAAAATTAAAACTAAAATTAAACTAAACTAAAACTAAAAATTAAGTTTTTAGAACCGAGTGTAAACGATGCTAATGTATAAACCGCTGTGTTGTGTAATGGATTATTAATCGTGTATTTGTCTTATTAATGCCAAAAATGGTCAAAATAGGAAAATAAACAGCTAACTAAATTGATTATTGGTTGGTTGCTAGCCGCAGTAACTAAAGAAAGCTAAATAGAAGACTAAGAGTGCTCCAATAATACAAATAATTAAACAATATAAAAATATAAAAAAATAAAAAAATAAAAATATAAAAATATAATATAGTATATATACAATAGAGAAAAGAATAAAATACTGGCAGCATATATAAAATATATACACACATATATATATATATATATGCTTATGTAATATACAATTCAGTCGTATATATATAATGGGAATTGATACTTACACCCATCATTTTTACTTCATACACCCAAGGTTAGGGGATTATATAATCAAATTACTTGATTAGCACATTATTAAGAAACTTAAAAATTAAATTAAATTTATTTATCTTAAAACTTCACATATTCAATTTACAGTTGTGTTTTTGTATTAGGATGTAAAAACAAAAAAATATAAAGCATTTTTGTCTAGTATTGCTAAGAGAAAAAGTTCCTTCATATCTGCCATCACAACAGGATTACATAAGGAGAACTTTTCAT
>JAJMCZ010000257.1:0-22806 GCA_030573245.1 Ascobotryozyma americana | reverse complement strand
AAAAAAAAAAAAAAAAAAAAAAAAAAAAAAAAAAAAAAAAAAAAAAAAAAAAAAAAGAAACACACCAAAGATAAGTCTTAAAGAATGTTCATAAACTATAATTGGATAGATTTTGTAAGTAAAATATATACTTACAAATAAGAATTCATCCCATTTTTGCGTTCAGGCCATTCTTTACTCCATAAAGGAACTAAAGGTGCTTTTGCTTTTGTCGAATGCAACTTTTGAATTCTCAAAGAAATTTCTTTTTCCAATGTATAATTATTATTATAATTGTAAATACTATTTTTCAATAATTCCTTATCATTTAAAATTTTACTGTTTTCAAAAAAAGAAGCAAATTTACTTCTAGGCTTTCCAAATTCAATTTCGATAGTAGTATTATCATTCTTCTTTTCCTTAACAATATTTCTTAGAGAAAAATATTTAGGATTGTACAAAGTAGAAGATAATCTTACATTTAAATTATTTGTTCTTCTAGTCATATCAATAGAACAATTTTTTCTTTCTTTCCATGATTTTAAAATCTCATCAATTTCATCATGAGTTTCTGTGCATGAGAAAGATCCACCTTCACAATCATCATTTACCAATGTAGACCCAGAAGAAACAACAGAAGAAATCGAAGAATTAGAAGAAGATGCAGAAATTGTTGTTTTAGAAAATAATGAGGATGACGATGATGATGATGGCATAAAAATATCACAATTTCCAGTAGTTTTAGTTGATTTAATAGATTCTTTTACTAAAGGTTTAACCAAAGTTTTTGAAACGCAACTAGGGAATTCCCCTGATGATGCTGAACTATCAAGGAAAAAAGTATTAGATCCAATTAAAGAAGAAGTAGATAATGCGTTTTTCAAACAAGTTGGCTTAACTGTTTTTACCGAATCAGTTTCATCATTATAAGTATCAGTACTTGAAGGTACGTTGGTTTCAATATTTGATAAGTCTTCTACAAATGCACATAAGGAAGCAAAAAAGTCCAAATGAGAAGGCTCTGTAGTACATTCTGACAATCCATTATTTGCAATAGTTAAACCTTTAGATGTAGAAGAAGATTCTTCAGTAGAACTTTCACCCATATTAGAGTTCTTGGCACTTTCAACCACAATTGATTCTTCAGTAGAATCTTTGACTGCAATAGGTTCTTCAGTAGAATCTTTAACTGTAACGGATTCGTTAGTGGAATCTTTAACTGTAACGGATTCATCAGTAGATTGCTTTTGTGAAGTAGATTCAATCGTAGAATCATTTTCAACTGCAGTAGATGCAAACTTAGAATCATTTTCAACTGCAGTAGATGCAAACTTAGAATCATCATCTAAAGCATCTCCACAGAATCCCCCCAAAGTGTCCTTCGTAAAAGAAGGACTAGAATCAAACTCAGACATAACTTGCGCCATCTTTCAAATACCCACTCTATTATCTCGCAAATAGACAAAAGAAATAAAAAATTGCGGCTTCGCTTTAGACTTTCGTAAGACTTGTTCCTTGAAATTGTTAACTTCCCGTATGAAAAAATTTCAAAATTATCCACTTAGATGTAATTAAATAAGAAAAAAGAAAGAAAGAAGAAAAAAAAATTCTCTGCAGTGGATTAAATAACCAAACATTATAATACAATTTTTTATTTTGGGGCAAATTATTTCTTACATTTCCTAATTCACCACCATATAGGAAACCAAACAAAGCAGCATTTAATTTAATAAATTTAGCATTTAAATAAATATAGTGTAGCGTGCCAACATATTATTAAATAAAAACATTAAAATATATTATCAAATGATATATATTTATATATTTATATATAAATGCTCTATATATTAATGCCTAATTCAATGCCTTTTGATAATATAAATAATTTAAATAAATTAAATAAACCAAACGTTGTTGTGCTTCAATCATAAAAATAAAATATGCTATTAAAATTTCACAAGATTGTGTCGGGGTCCATAATACAATTATTGCTCATAGTATTGTGTAAAGAAAATATGAGTTTTATTTCAGCTATTGAAGTAAACCAATAAAATATTTATTGATTTACTTCATTATTTATTTATGTATTTGTTTATTTATTTGTTTATTTATTTGTTTATTTAATTACTTTTAGCATTTTGAATAAAATATGGTGGTTGTTAAATATTAAGACATCTAAATGTAAATGTTAGAAATTTATAATAAAATGGTTAACCTATATTGAATACCTTTAACTGTTCTAAATATAGTATTATTATTATATTATTATTATATTATAGTATTATAATATATTGCATTGTAAATTATACTTTTTATTGTTTATATAGCATATATGTTAGTTTTGTACAACAACAATGTTGTTTTTTTTGTTTTCAATGCGTTATGCCTAATTAGTCCTGTAAAAAGAACGATTAAGGTCCATAGCAACGGGAAAAACTTATAATTTAATAGCCATAACGATAATATACACAGTAATCAATAATAAATAGCAATAATAATATCAGTAATAAAAATCGTGAGTCACTATATCAGTATGCAGAAAGAAAGCTTTATTTCTAAAATAAATAACATTTTAGGATTAGATCAAGATTCAGCTGAACAAATATTCGAACATTTACAAACTTTAAATTCAAATAATGAAGTAGCAAAATATCTAAATGAACTTTTAGGAGATTCACAAGAAGCCATTGAATTTATTTCATTATATATTAGTAATAGATGGCCATCAAATTCGAGGAAATTAAATGATAATTCTACAAGTGAATCTCTTTTAAATTTAAAGTCAAAGTCTGGTACATTAACTGCTGATCTATTGACTAGTAAAAATAAAAGCAGACCAAATATTTCTAAAAACGGTAAAAGTAAATTAAGAGTACAAAAAGAAATATCATCTTTGTCCGAAATTGAAGGTGCAATACGTGAAATTGAATCGGAAATATATGGAGAACAAAATAAATTAAATAAAGACAGTAATAATAATAGCGATGACAAAAAAAAACGAATTATTTGTAATTGTCAGGCTAGAAAACATCCTTTACAAGAGGTTGCTCCAAATTGCTTATCGTGTGGTAAAATAATTTGTGTAGTTGAAGGTTTATGGCCTTGCAGTTTTTGCGGATCACCATTACTTTCTAGATCTGATGCAGAAGCAATGTTAGAATTTTTAGAAAACGAAAAACAATTAATTGTTACACCGAATTCAAGGAAAAATTATGGTAAATGTAGTTTTAAAAATTCGAAAGAAACAGTTATAAAATATGCAGGTGCATCATCTGTAGGCGGGTTATTTGATTATTCAAGAAGAAAGAATCCTTCTTCATTAAACAATAATGATAAGAATAAAAATAAAAATAAAAATTTAAATTTAATCTCAAATGATAATAAAAATATTAGACAAATAAGTAGTGCACAAATAGAAAAAGATTTACAAATGGCAGAAAAAAGAAGAGATATTCTTTTAAATTTTCAATCGACAGGCGCTCAACGTACGAAAATTATTGATGCTGCAACAGATTTTGATTATAATGAAGCTAATGGGTCAAATTCGACTTGGATGTCACCAGCGGAAAGGGCATTGAATTTAAAACAACAACAACGTAAACAACGAATTGCTGAAAAACGTGAAAAGAAGGGTAGAGTTGGTTATACAAAGCAAGTTATTAGTATAGATTTAAAAGGAAAAAAGGTAATGCTAGTTGAAGAAGATAAAGAAGAAGATGAAACAGAGTTAGAAGATGAAGAGGAACAAAAACTCAAAAAACAAGTTGAAAATGAAAATCAAAGACAATATAAAGAATGGGAAGGTCGTAAGAATGAGAAAACACATAAGCCTATATGGAAGGAAGATAAGAAAAAATCTAGTGGTATATTAAACAATAATCCTGATGAGAATACATTATTTACAAATACGGGATATTCCTCAGTTGTACAGGACGATTATGAATATAAAAATGAGGAAATACTTAGTATGTGATCTAAAAACGTATACAAAATTTGCATATAAATAAATTTATTATATTTATAGTATATAATATAGATAATATATATTTGAAATATATTTTAAATAGTTATAAATAAATACACTCATGGTTTTGGACCAATCATATCTTCTGGAATGACCCATTCATCAAATTGTTCTGGGGTAAGAATTCCTAATTCTACAGCGGATTCCTTAAGAGTGATTCCTTTATGATGAGCATTCTTTGCAACTTTTGAAGCTTTATCATAACCAATTTTAGGATTTAAAGCAGTTACAAGCATGAGGGATTCATGTAAAAGTTTATTAATACGAGGTTCATTTGCAGTAATACCTTTCAAACAATGTTCATTAAAAGAATTTACACCATCAGTAATTAAAGTTATAGAAGATAATAAATTACGAATAAGAACAGGTTTAAAAACATTTAATTCAAACTGACCATTTGCACCTGCAAAAGTAACAGCAGCATGATTACCAAAAACTTGAGTTGCAACCATAGTTAAAGCCTCATTTTGTGTTGGGTTTACTTTACCAGGCATAATAGAAGAACCAGGTTCATTTTCAGGTAAATGAAGTTCAGCATAACCACATCTTGGACCGGAACCAAGATATCTAATATCTTGAGCAATTTTAAATAAAGAACAAGCAATAGTATTAAGAGCACCAGAAGCTTCAACTATAGCATCATGAGCAGCAAGAGCTTCGAACTTATTTGGAGCAGTTTCAAAATGCTCACCAGTAAGAATTGAAATTTCCTTTGCAATATCCTTATCAAATCCAATATGAGTATTTAAACCAGTACCAACAGCAGTACCACCTTGAGCAAGAAAACGTAAATGTTTAAGTGAATGAGTAATACGTTCAATACCATTTGTAACTTGTTGTGAATAGCCAGAAAATTCTTGTCCCAAAGTAAGTGGGGTTGCATCTTGTAAATGAGTACGACCAATTTTAACAATAGATGAAAATTCTTTAACTTTTTCATCAATACTATTACGTAAATTTGTTAATGAGGGAATCAATTTACGTGTAATTTCTAAAACTGCTGCAATATGCATAACGGTTGGGAATGTATCATTACTAGATTGTGACATATTTACATGATCATTCGGATGAACGGGTTTTTTTGAGCCTAATTCCCCACCCAACAATTCGATAGCACGGTTTGCGATAACTTCATTAGCGTTCATATTTGATTGAGTACCTGAACCAGTTTGGAATACAACCAAAGGGAAATGTTTATCTAATTTACCATCGGCAACTTCTTGAGCTGCAGTTTGGATTGCATTTGAAATTTTTGGATCGAGTCCAAATTTTTTGTTTACAATAGCGGCAGCTTTTTTTTGTATACCAAAAGCGTGAACAACTGGTAAAGGCATACGTTCAGTTGGTTGACCTATTTTAAAATTTTGAAATGATCTTTGAGTTTGAGCACCCCAATATTTTGAAGAATCGACTTCAATTTCACCAAATGCGTCTCTTTCAATACGGGTGTTATTTCCATTTGAGGATAATAATCTAGTAGAAATATTTCCTGAAACTGCTGCAGCGGCAGCTGCAGTAGTTTTAGGTTTAGATGGAGCTAATCTAGTACAACGAGGCAACATTTTATTTTATTTTATTTTTTTTGTTTCTAGTTTTCTATTTCACTAATTTCTAAAGGGTTGTTGTTTTTTCTTGATGAAAAAAATCACTACATAAGAAAAACAAAAAATCCCCATTAAAGTGTGGGTTGTTCGGGAGCGGTAGTCGGGGTAAGGTTAGGTTTCGGGTAGTCGGTGGTTGTCATGGAAGTTATAATTAGAGAAAGGTTAGAAATAATAGAAAATAATCAGGTTTTTAGTACAAATTTACTCTAGATGAAGTGAAGTAGCATTCAATAGTGTGTATATAGCATAGTAATAGCATATTAATAGCATATTAATAGAATAGTAATAGCATATTAATAGCATAGTAATAGCATAGTATAATATGTAATAAGTATAGTATAGTATAATACAATATAGTGTGTAGTAATATATAGTAAATATTATAGTAAATATTATAATATAGCATTCATTATATAATAAATGGTATAGTACTATAGGATAATATAATATAGCATAGGGGTATAGCACAGTGTGGTTATTATGGAAATTAGTGTAATTAATAAACAAAATGTTAATCAAGTGCAAAGAATAAATAATTATATACTGGGAATGAAATATTCTAAGAAGTTTTATGAAAATTCTATTGGAAATGGGTTTGTGTGTATGATAAATAGTACGAATAGATTGATTGCAATTGGGGCACTTGTTTATTCTACAGATTTCAGTAACAGTAATAATAATAACAATAAAGAAATGGAAGTTTACATTTTATCTTTAGCTGTTGAACCAGCATATAGAAGTTATGGAGTTGGGACAAAATTGCTATCAAATATAAAAGAAGTTTATAAAAAAGATAGTGAAGTAGAGAAAATTAAAATACGTGTGCATGTATACACAGAAAATACATCAGCAATAGAATGGTATAAAAAGCGTGGATTTAACATCACTAATAGAATTACATCGTATTATACTACATTTGCACCTCCTCGCGATGCTTTTTACATGACGTCAATTGTTTGTTTATAGTTTTTGTGTGAATTATTATTTATTTATTTACAAATATTGTTTATTAATTATTTACAGTTAAAGTTTAGTATGTAGTAGTAAATTGTGTTATTAGTTATATGTAAATTAACAAATTAACAAATACATCACTATATAAAATAAAACATCACTTCATGAGAAAAATAATCACATACAAAATGCTCCTCATAGGGTTCAAATCTTAAACAAAATAGCGAAAACTAAAACAAAAACTTTTCTTCCAGGCAACGAATGAATTCTATAAAAAATAAAACTATAAAAAATATAAAAATACCGATATAACATAAAGTTTACAGGGTAACTTAGAAATGAGCATATAATATTGCATATTTGTTACTCTTATTGTTTTGTTATTGTTATTGTTATTGTTATTGTTATTGTTATTGTTTATATAGCAATTTCATATTTCTTTAGCATTAATATTTACACTACAATTTGCCACGGTTGTCATACTTTTATATAGGAAAATTCTTTGTATTAAAATAATTTAAAAATGACTCTCCAAGAACGTAGTGCTCAGTTAATGGCTGAACTCGGTCTTTCTGATGAGTCTATTATTAGCATAGCTCGTGAATTTATGAACGAGATGAGTCAGTAAATTTTTTTTAATATTCATATATTCTCTTTTTATTTACTTTCTAACATAAATAGATATCGGTCTAAATGAAGATAAATGTGCTTTGAATATGATTCCCACATATGGTTAGTTTTACTACAAATTTTCATATTTATATATTTTATAAATATTATACCCCCTACTAACTAATAGTTTGCTCATTGCCCACTGGAAAAGAAAAAGGTTTATATCTTGCAGTAGACCTAGGAGGTACAAATTTCCGTGTTTGTTCAGTTGATCTACATGGAGATTCAACTTATAATATAGTACAAGAAAAATCACCTGTACCTCATTCATATCAGGTTGGACATTCTGATGATTTATTTGGTTATTTGGCATCACTTATTAAAGAATTCTTAAAAAAATATCATTCAGATAAATATTGTGAAGAAGAAACAAAAAATTTTAAACATGTTTTTAA
Organism: Ascobotryozyma americana; assembly: GCA_030573245.1. NCBI lineage: Eukaryota > Fungi > Ascomycota > Trigonopsidomycetes > Trigonopsidales > Trigonopsidaceae > Ascobotryozyma > Ascobotryozyma americana. Next base: position 15,178 of record JAJMCZ010000257.1, on the reverse strand, counting down.
ATTAGGTTTTACTTTCTCTTTTCCAGTAAAGCAAACAGCATTAAATTCTGGAAGTCTTATTCGCTGGACGAAAGGATTTGATTGTAAAGATGCAATTGGACAGGATGTTTGTAAATTATTACAAAATGCAATTGATAGACTTTCACTTCCTATACATGTTGCTGCTCTTATGAATGATACTGTTGGAACTCTTCTTTCAAGGAGTTATATGACCTCTTCTGATGATAAAACTTTAATTGGTGCAATATTTGGAACTGGTACAAATGGTGCTTATGTAGAAAATTTGAAAAAAATTAAAAAATTTACAAAAAAGAATCCTTCTTTCTTAGAAGAAAATGTAAAAGGAAATAAAAATGATTCTTTAATGATTGTAAATACGGAATGGGGTGGTTTTGATAATGATCTTGTTGTATTACCAAATACTTCAATTGATATTGAATTGGATAGTTACACTCCAAATCCAGGTTATCAAATGTTTGAAAAAAGAATTTCTGGTATGTTTTTGGGTGAATTATTTAGAATTTCTCTTAAAGAATTATATACTTCGAAAAATCTTTTTGTCCAGTTATTAAATAATGATAATACTTCAATACCGGATTCTTCAACATTATTTAAACCATGGTCATTTTCTACCAAAGTTCTTTCTGATATTGAAAATGATAATTCTTCTGATTTAGATTCAATTCCTGATGTATTAACCCATGCATTAGATATTCAAGATTTTTTAACTACAACAAATAATAGTAATGGAAAATTACAAATGAATATATCTGAAAGACAAGCTGTAAAAAGTATAGCTAAATCTATTGGAATTCGTGCTGCAAAATTATCAGGTGTTGCACTTGGAGCAATATTAGCTCATTCTTTTGGTTTTAATATTCCACTTAATAAAACAGATTCAATTCCTAATGTTGATATTGGTATTGATGGTTCTCTTTATATGTATTATCCTGGTTTTGAAGAACATTTAAGATCTACGTTAAAACTTCTTTTAGGTGAAAAAAATGAATCAAATATTTCAATTGGTTTAGCTGAGGATGGTTCTGGTGTAGGTGCTGCTTTAGGTGCTTTGATTTCTTCTACACAATAATAATTAGTTAAATCGTATATCATAAATTATATGGTATATTAACTTGTTATGTAATAGTAGACTGTAAATTATGTAATAAATTTTTGAACATTCAGTATATTCTTATAATATTATATAAAATAACAAACAATACAGTATTGGAAGAAAATGATAAAACAGGATAATAGCAATAGAATAATGGAATAATGTTAACAATAGAATTATAGAGGATTCTAATAGATTTTTTAATCTTTTAATATAAATTTGTTGATCATATTTGACAATTATTATAACATGCAATACTATAGTAGACTAATAATTCAATAAGGTTACTATGGTGACTTGTAGGGATTTAATTAAATAAATTACCTATTTAATTTATAAACAGATAATTTAAGAATATTTATACCTGGAAGGGTTTCACTATTAATATACCCGATTTTATATCCAGACCCCTTATAATTACAGATATTTTATTAAGGTTTTTTTTTTTTTTTAATCACCGCGATAATTGTTTTATAGTTGAATATATAAAATACTTGACTCCTTGAATATTTTTAAACTACGAAATATCGGAATATCTGGATATTGGATTTTTCAAATATTTTATTCCTTTAATAAATAAATTGTTTTGTATTGTATTTTACGTTATCGTAAAGAATGCTTTTATATTTTACTTTATTTATGTTTGAGTTTATTTAGATATTCGATGAGCATTATGATACGTTGTCTGTAGTTAGTAATCGCCTATATTATTAGACTATATTATTATATACAACTTTACATTATATATTATAAATCATAAAGGGGGATATACTTTATAGAATTTTATTTTGAAAATCAATTAATAAAATCTCTCATCTGTGTATTCTATTTATTTATTAAGAATAAATACTTTACAATATTAACTAATTAATAAAGCATCGAGCGCACAATATAGTAATATTGTTTCTTACTATAATTATTAATATTTAAAGTAATATATTTGTCTGTCTAGCCTTAATTTTGATTTAAAATAAAAGCGAATTAGAATTTTATTATAGGTAATTAATACCTTAATTTAAATTACCACTGCTGCCCTTTCTATATTATTTCGTAATATATTATGTGATGCTCATCATAATATGCTTCGATATTAAATCAATTTAAAGATTATATTATATTGTCGGGTTTAAATTGGAACTCTACATTAAACTTCGGAAATATAATTTAATAGAAAATAAATATTTTGTTTCTTTCGAATTATTTTAGTATTTTTTAGTATCTATTACATTTACTATATTGTATTTATTTATACTTCTTAAAATGTTACTGGTTGTCATGCAAAAAAGTTTTTCAAGTTTATTGATATATTAAACAAACTAAGCCTTATTGAATTAATAAATTAATTAATAAATTAATTAATTAATTAATTCATTATTATACAGTACATTAAATTATGCATTTTTTAGTCGTAACAAATGTATTAAATAGTGCAAATAATATCCACATTGACATCATGTGACTTTAGTATTTGTGATTGCTTATATAGAACTGGGCAAAAGACCGCTTCGGCGCTTAAAAGACCGTTTCTTATCCGTCTGAAATGGCCGCTGACAAGTATATTATTAATAGCATCTTTACTCGTGTTATATCATCAGACATTTATATAGATTATTATAACTTCCCCTCATTGTGCTATTTTTCTACTATTTATCATTAAATAAGAACTACGACTTTTAGAACTAATTTTAATTTACTTACGTAGATATATATATATATTATATTTTTCTTCTATCAAGTAATAAGTAAAAATGGAAGAAATAACATATGAACCCATCATACGTACCAGTTTCAGTTCCAGCTCTGAAAATTCTCCAAAAGTATGATAACAGGAACTGGACCTGCTATGGTATTATCTACTGAGAAGGAAAATAGGTTTAAAAGCTCTTTAAAATATTGGATTATAAAGACTTCTAAACCTTTGTCTGTAATAGATGAATCAGAGTTCCTTACAATGCTAAAATGTTTATAATAAAAATCTATTATTAAATATTTTTAATACTAGATTCTTCTAGCAACCAAATTAATTTATTATACGATCTGTTTGGACCTGGGTACTAGAAGCTGGTAATCTTTTTGGGCCGCTAAAAGATAGTTGTCATGGCGAATGATCATTCTTTAGCCCAGCTCTATGCTTATATAAGATAATATAATTATTGATTCAACGGTCTCCGTACGGTCTACGGTCTACGGTTATGTCATAAATTACTTCATTGTGTTTATATTTTGAACTATTATATAACTAGTATAATATTACGTATGCAATAAAACTAATAACTTTATTAATTAATTAAATATAAGCAAGTCATTGTTTTAATGATTTAATTAAATAAATAAATTAAAATATAATTAAATAAATAAATTAAAATATAATTAAATAAATAAATTGAAATATAATTAAAAAAATATGATTATGAAATTCATATGTATAATTTTAAAAATAATTTCACGTTTAACTACTGGTGAAGGAATAAAATATTCATTTATAGATAAATATTTAATAATATATAATATTTGTAAATCATAATCATAATAAATACAAAGCAAAATCGAAAATAGAATTAAAAAATATTTGATTAAATATCAAGCAGTATTTAAAAAGTAATAAATAATAAATAACAAGTAATAAACAAAAAAAAAAATAAACACAACAAAACACAAAAAAACACAAAAAAATAAACACAAAAATAAACACAAAAAAAGCAAAAACAAAATAAACACAAAATAACAAAAAACAAAAACAAAAACGAACTATATCTGTATTTGTATAGAATAAATAAATAAAAATATATGTACTTAAATTGTATTTCAATTATTATTAGAATTATTATCTTCCAGATGAGAATTTGTATTCTTATTTTCCAAAAACGTAGTGGCATTTTTATTATTATTATTATTAGCATTATTATCATTATTCTCATTATCATTATTATTAGTAGCAATATTCGTAGTAGTAGTAACAGTAGCCTTATCATCAACATCAGTACGACTTTGTAAAGATGCCGAAGCTTCGTTTCTATCACGTGAAGTTCTTATAGAGCGACGTAAGCCTGCACGCCAAATTTGTCTTTTATTTTGAAACCATACTTGAACAGCACGTGGAGTCATGTCAAGTTCTCTAGCCAATTTTAAACGTTGCTCAGATGAAGGTAAAAAAGTTGTTGAAAATACTTCATTTAAACGTTTAACTTGATATGAATTTGTACGTTTTCTTTTTGGTTTTCTTGCATTTTCGGCATATGAATTAGTAGCAGATGGATTATTATATAAATTTTGCATCATTGTACCTGTAGTTAAAGGTTGCATATGTGAATTATTAGAAATACTTAAATTATTTTGAAGATAATGTTGATTTAATGAATTTCCAGGAATTCCAGGGGGAGGTAAAGAATTATATTGAGATAAATTCTGTGCAGTATAATCTCTAGGAAGAAGAATAGGTGGGGTATTTGTGTAATCTAAATGATTCGAATGATCAGTTGTATTATTATTTGAAGTATTAGTTGAATTATTATTTGAATTTGATAAAGGTGGTGATGAAGAACTTGAAGTAGGACCAGGTAATTGCATACCTAAATACATATTTTGAGGAGGAGGTAAAGTTGATTTTTGTCCATTATTATCATTATTGTTACTACTAGTATTGTTAGTATTGTTAGTATTATTATTATTATTATTACTATTATTATTATTATTATTATTTAAACTATTATTATTTAAATTATTATTATTTGTATTATTAACATTATTACTAGTATTTATATTATTTATACTATTTGGATTATTTGTATTATGCGTACTATTCGGATTATTTAGATTATTCGAATTAATTGGATTCTGACCAGAAAGTCCAACTAAAGAAGACATTGGAGAAGTTAATGGAGTATTAACTCCATTAAGATGCATAGAATTATTGGGAGAAGAATTAGAAGATAATGCCTTTGAATTTGTATATGTAGCTAGATTATTGTTGGTATTGGTATTATTATTATTATTATTGTTGTTGTTGTTGTTGTTATTATTAATATGAGGAGAAAGCATTGAGTTTCGTTGAGATTGGCTTTGTACTGGAGGATTTTGCGTATAATAATTTGAAGGTGCAGCAGTTATTGGTATTTGAATTGGTTGATTTGGATTTGGATATTGTTGTTGTTGATAATCAGGATATTGTCTTTGAACTGGTAATATAGGATACATTGAAGGATATGAATTTAATTTTAATTGTGGATTCATATAATAAGAAGTTGCATTACTTAAAGATGGTAAATCAGCTTGCTGTTGTAATTGATTTTGATATTGATTTTGAAGTTGATTTTGTTGTTGTTGTAATTGATATTGATATTGATATTGCTGTTGTGCTTGAGCTTGAGCTTGTGCTTGTTGTTGTTGTTGTTGTTGTTGTTGTTTTAATGTTTGATCATAATAGTGAAGTTGTGGAGGAAACATTGTACAAGGTTGAATATTTGGTGATGATTTATAATAAGCGTTTAAAGAAGATGGATTAGTATTTGTATTTGTATTTGGATTTAGATTTAAATGATTTTGATTTGTATTTATATTTGAATTTGGATTTGAAGAGTCGTATTCTGATGTAGGAGGAGTTAATTGGGTTTGTTTAGAAATTTGATTGTTATTATTATTATTATGATTAGTAATATTTCCGTTATCAAGAGGTTTTTTAGAATAATCGTCTGTATTATTTACTATAGAATTAATATCAGTTATTTTATGATTTCCACTATTATTGACAGTAGAATTACTTTCTTTATAATGAGAAAAATTATTTGGCCACATTAGAGGATACAATACTTGGCTCATATTATTATAAATAAATATATATATTAAATAATAAATTATATACTACCGTATATATATTAACTAATATATATATATATATTAAAAATAATTAATATATATATTAAAAATATATTAAAACTAATATACTACACTTATATAACCAATATATTAATTAATATATAATAATAATTAAAATAAAACTACAATTACAATTACATCAAACGTGCAGACTATTTATATATAAGTGGAGAATTTAATTAATTACTAAATTAATTAAAAAATAATAAGCTACTATCAGATAAAAAAAAAACAAAAAAAATTTAATTAAAATATCTATAATAAGCATTCTAATTTTTATCGTATATGGATTTGTTCCTTTCTAGCAGAAACAAAGAAGGAAATAATTATTTTTTTAAAAAAAAAACAAAAATTATTAATTATTTAGTAATAAAAATTATTAATCATTGATGTTTTTTTTTTTCTTATGAATATATTTGTTTTTTCAGCGAGATATTCACTAACTTCAATATTAGTCATCATTTTAGTTTATTGTTTGGTCTGTTTATTTAGGGTTGTTTGCTTAGGGTTGTTTGCTTAGGGTTTGTTGTTTAGGGTTATTTGTTCTTCTAATTTATACTCCTGCGTTTTATTTCGCACAACAATCAAGGCGATTGCCATAGAGATATAATATAATACCTGTGTTAAAGAAACGTTATTTTAATATATATATATATGAAAACACTACTAATAATAATAATAATAGTAAAGTTATATAATAATAAAAAAATAAAATCATTACAACAATAATTATAAAAATAAAAATAACAATAATAATAATAATAATAATAATAATAATAATAATAATAATAATAATGACTCTATGTAAACAATCTGCAAACAATCTGCAGACAATCTGTAGCGCTCTTATTTGACAACTAGTTGAATATAATGTAATATATAGCCGAATTACCCTCTTTATAAAATATGTTTTATTTGTTAGCATTAACTTCATTAGTTATATCTGCAGGCAATCTGTAGCGCTCTTATTTGACAACTAGTTAAATATAATGCAATATATAGCCAAATTGCCCTCTTTATAAAATATGTTTTATTTGTTAGAATTAACTTCATTAGTTATATCCTTAAGCGCTAACAACAACACTATTACATTTTTGAATTACAATATTAATAATAAACACAAGAAAAAAATATAAAATTTATAATGCCAAAACATTAATTATTAACAAAATATTCGTATTTTTTTTATTCGTTATTTCTTATAACCTAATCTTATTTTTTTTTTAATTCCGTACTTATGTTACTATGCAATTTCAGCGCTCCTTTGCTGGCCTTTGAATCCATAGCTTTATCATAAAAATGCAAATTTAAAATAATAAAATAACAATATTATTTGAAATATTTAATACTATATTGTATAGAATATAGTAATATAGTATTGTATTATAGTATAGTATTATAATAATATAATAATATAATAATATAAATAGTTAATTATACAAATGAATTTAATATCTCATACTCCTTCTATGTTAGTAATTATAACCCACACCTAAAGGATATATTTTGCCCTGACTAATATAGATATCAATATTTCATAGCCTATTACTTAAAGTATTATTCATATTATTACTAGCGTGTAATTTATTTACTATTAGCTCAATATTCATCCGTAAACTTTATATTTCACAAATTTTATAATGAGCGTTAAACCGTTCCTTGGAATTAAAAGTATAATTTGTTATTTACTTCTGCATTAGTTTTATATGGTATATACTTATATTTACATTTAAATTTCTATATAATATTATAAATTTATTTATTTGTACTTCTGATTCTGAATCTTTTGTCTCTTTTATTAATTTTATTATTTATTATGTATTCTAGAGTATTCATTACACCATTTTACGCCTTAGAGTTAATTAAATTATATTAAATTTTCGCGGTTCATAACCCTTTCCGTATATTCCGCGTTATTAATTGCTAATTCTAGTATTAAAAAGATAAATCACTATGAGGTAAATTCTGCTATTTACTTTGCAAATCAAAACATTATTGTTTATAGTAATGGAAAACCGTTCAAAGGACAGCCAACCATATATATTATATAGATTATATTTATCCATTAATAGTTTTATATTGTTATGACATTAATATTAATAGTATAAGACCCTATTATTGTATATCACCCATTATGATTTATTTAAAAAAACCCCGTTTACCCTTATTTGTCTTTATTATTATTTATATATTGTTTAAATATTATTTTATCATATATAATAAATTATACTTTAAGAATTTTCTATAAACAACAAACATGTTAATAATAAAAAAGAAAAATGATTATTAATCATACCTCACTGCCACATACAAATCAAGGCTACAAATAATAAGTTAAGTGTAAAGCATTTAAAACCTTGCAAACCATTTACAAGCCTTATTACCTAATTAGGAAAATAACCAATTAAAAATATGCGGGTATGACACCAGAAACATATTTGTCTATAAAACGAATACCAGACTATTAACAAATTAATTAACTCTTAATACTAATCATTCGCTCATTTTTTTAATTTTAGTAATAATTATATTTTAAGATGATCTAATTGTTAATATATAATGTGTATGACTAATTCGCTATTTGAAAGTTACTAAGCCACTGTCTTGGCTAAAATCAAACATAGTTATTTATCATATCTTGTTTACTGTATATTATTATTAATGCTGTTATTACTATTGTTGTTATTATTGTTGATATTGTTATTGCTGTTATTTACTATGTATACAATTACCTAATTGTCGTTCATAATTAATATTTACTTCTTGATATTCAATTACTCCTCATTATTTACAAACTGTTACGCAGTCAATGGAATAAATTAATATTAAAAAATTTTTCACTTCAAATACTAATATAAATTCTACTATAAGATATATAAAAATTATTTCCGTATGTTGTTACGTCATTCTATAATATCTTAAAAAATATTTTATATGTACTGTACATAATAAGTAAATATTTATTATTATTTAATTGTCAATCTATAAATACAATATTAGGAATTCTTTACATTGAGACTAGTACGGAATTCAAATAAAACATTTCATTAGTGTATTATTGTTTTTTCTATTTATAATGCAAGCGCCGCGTTCTGTTAATATACAAGTAAATGATGTAGAGATATTATGTTGTCATAGGAATATGTCGGTTAAAAATTATTTAATTATTTTTTATTTAGAATAATATTTAATTAGTTAGTTAAAAAAGATTATTAAATTAATTAATAGTATATAAATTGTTTTTAGTTAAAAAAGATTATTAAATTAATTAATAGTATATAAATTGTTTTTAATTATGTCTTAAACTTCTTAATGAAGATTATTTCTGATTAATTTTACTTATAATAGATAAACACACGATTTATAATTATTTTTTTATTTTATTTTTTTTTTATTTAATACAACAACCTGATCGTTTACTGCTATTATTTATTAATTTATTACTTAGGTAACTCCCCTCTCTTATATTTATTGTCCTAGTGCCTTTTGTTAAATCTGTACTATAAATATATATCTATGTATAAAGGATATATTATTAGTTACGCACCCTTATTTTTTTTTTAAAACATTATTTACAAATATTTAATACAATTAATAATACTTAGGCAATCTCCTTTTTCAAGCGACGATTAGTAAATTTGTACAACGATAAACAACTTCATTTTTCGCTTTTATATTTATGTAAATATTATATCCGTCATTTTTGTTTTACTATACAATACACGGCTAAAAAAGTAAAAACAATACAAAATATTACCCTTTTAATGCTTTTATTTATTATTATTATTATTTGTTATTTAGCAATTACTAATTACTACGATTTACTATTTATATTAGAATGTAGTACAGATTAATGACCGCCCTAAGTACTAAAAACCTTAACACGGAGATACACTGCACAATTTTTCTAAACCATCGTAAAAGCAATTACAACAAATTACTTCCTGTCCATCAAAAGCCAAAACACAATATATAAATACATATATATAAACTACTATTTATTTACAAATACATATGCTTTGCAAGTAATAGTAAACTACATTAGCGACGAACAGAAATGGTTTAGTTTCCACAAGAGAATGAAAAAAATGTTCTTTTATACTACATCGTTGATATAGTTACCATATAATATTATTTCTACCTACTTGGTTGTCATGGTTATAGGTGCTGTAAAAGATATTTGATTTATTCCCAAAAGACGCGTCTTAGTGGCAAAATAAAAACAATACGCGTAAATAGGAACCAAATATTGTAAATACAGTATCTAATACAAGATTCTCGAATAAAAATACATCAAATTTTTAGAAAGGATGACTAAAATTTTATTAGATACTTCTATGGTATGTTACTTTAAATTATTTCGCACCTTGTCATAAAATATTGCATAAAATATTATAGGTTTAATTCTTACTAATATGTAATTTTAATTTATTAGGGGCCAGTTACTATAGAATTGTATGACCGGCATGCTCCAAAGGTAAATTATTGCTATCTATGATTATTATATATTGTTTATTATTATTATTATTATTATTATTATTCCCTATTTTTTTTTTTTTATTGGTAGATCTATTTATTTATTTATTTTATTTTATGTTATATAATTTCTAATCATATTGCGTTTATTAGACATGTAAAAATTTCGCAGAATTGGTTAGTTTAAATTTGATATTAATTATTGGATTGTTTAAATAACTAATAAAATAATAAGGCCAGGAGAGGATATTACAATGATGTTACCGTGAGTATCTGTGTTTTATAATATTATATAATAAAAAATGTATCTCTAACATTCTCTATACTTAGTAGTTCCATAGAGTAATTCCAGATTTTATCATTCAAGGTGGAGATCCAACAGGTACTGGTCGAGGTGGAAATTCAATATATGGAAAATATTTTGAAGATGAGATTTCTTCTGAATTAAAACATACAGGTGCTGGAATAATATCTATGGCAAATAGTGGGCCAGATACGAACGGGTCACAATTTTTTATTACTTTAGCACCAACTCCTTGGTTAGACGGTAAACATACGATTTTTGGTCGCGTATGTGATGGATTATCAACAATCCAGCGTATTGGTTTAGTCGAGACTGATTCTAATGATTCCCCTACAGAAAAGATAAAGATAAATAAAGCTTCAGTTTTGTAATATTTTGTGTGATATATAATAAATACTTCATGCTACTAGTACTATAACTTTTGTGACTAATCTTATTCAACACTAGCTTTATCCGTCCATAGTTCGTAATTCTTATCTTTCCCTATAGGAAACCTTTTTGTTTTTTCACATATCAAACAAGTTATAATTAATACATCACATGTAGATTTCTTTTTTTTGCTTTTATTTTCGATCTCTGCGTGGGATGTTCTTCCAGGAATTAATATTGAATTGCATTTTTTGCAGAAGCTTCTCTTTAAGTGTGGAGACCTTTAAGTTAGTTTTATGAGCGTTATTGTTCATTGAATTATAAGTCAATACTATAGAGCAACAATAAAAATAATAACTGTAAATAATTGTAAATAATTGATTTCTGATTATGTCATTTTTTGTGTGTATGTTTTATTTTGTGATATTATTCTGTACTAATACTTACATCCTAATAACATTCTTTTTTGCTATTTGATTCATTGTCTTGACATGATGTCTAGAAAGTATTGACAATTCTGGCGATTGCGCTGCAAAAAATGAAGCTGCTTGATGCAAATACGTTATTCTACTATATACATCTTTTCTATTGATTTTTTTATTTATTTTTGATTTATTATTCCCTTTTAATTTTTCCTTTCCTTTTTCTTTTCCTTTTTCTTTTCCTTTTTCTTTTCCTTTTTCTTTTCCTTTTTCTTTCTTTTGATTTTTAATGGTTTTATTATTCTCCTTTTCTTTTCTTTCTACATTGTTTGAACTTTCCATATTAATGGCTTTTGTTTCTTTTATACTATAGTATAATATTATTAAACCATGCGAACTAAATAAATCTTCATATACACGAGTAATTCAGTTTCCATAGTGATTGCTTGTAATGTCCTGATTATAATACTAATCTTGTTTATCTGGGGTATATAGAACTGGGAAGAAGTAGTTCAAGTCTTTCTTTTAGCGTTTCTTTTTGGGACCGCAAGATTTTTTTAATGGTCTAAAAATTACAGTAGTTGAGAGGTATAATCTTATTGAATATTAACTTATTAAACTTTCAGTGGCCATATTTTTTATTGCGTGATAAAAAAAATAATGAAAAAACCTACTAGTTTTAGTTATAAGCAAACATCAAAAAAAAAAAATTTAAAGTTAAGTACAAATAATTGTATAAGCACTAATAGTAGTTTCCTTTTAAAAAACAAATTATCCAGAAACGCATGATGGCGGTTTTCACAAGAAAATGCTTTTTGAAAAAGTAGATAATAGTCAAAAACTATATAAACACACAAAAAAAAAAAACATGAAAATACATAAAAATACAAAAAAAAAAAAGTACCCTGGCAACATAAAAGCTACTTTTTATTTTTTTTTGAAAATAACTGTACAATTGTGTAGATATGTATATCACTTGCTTTTTTATACATTTATACAAATATTATAATAAATTCAGTTCTGCATTGAGTAATATTTTCTAATTTATTTTCTTGTCTTGTAAACATAATAAAGTATCGTACATTATTATTAAAAAAGTAAGCGCGTGTAATACAGAATAAAACGAAGCAACATGGGTCTCGCACCCACTTAAGATAATGTGAGAGGAATACGAAACTAGCTCTTAGTCAAAGTTGTTTGCCAACAGCACTAGTTATATTAGTATATGCTAGGTAACCTTTATCATTATATTTGATGTAATTTATATCATTGTACTCCATATAATATATATTAATTTATTCTATGTTGTACTAATATGCTTACATAATATATGAGGATAAAATAATATACTAATAGATACCAAAATCAATTAACTGTTAAATGTTTATAGGTTTAATGCGTCGTTTTATACATAAAGTATGGATTATTATGATCTTTAAGTATTATATTTTAACTTTTATGATTTTCATCTGGCCAAATAGTTTATTTATAAAAACCTGGTTCTAATAGGGGTTCATATCTTATCATAAGTACAGTATCTTATATTTAACACATTTAAACATGTAGACATTAAGTTTTCAGCGAATAATAAACAAACATAAGAATTAATAACTAATAATAAAATAATTACTATTATATACCAGCATTTATTATACAGCAAATTCTAACTATATACTGTATACAGTATACTCTTTTTCAATGGGCGTAATTAGACTGAGTTTATTTTTTAGACACAAAATAAAAACCCAATGAATCTCATTATAAAGAAAATCTAAATCATTTATTATCGTACTCTTAAATACTTACTCCAACTTAGAATGTAATTTAATATATTTTTTCTTTTTTTCTTTTTTTTTTTTTTTTTAAAAAAAAAATAGCTTTAAATATAGAGGATTCGATATTTCAACCATATAAGATATTCTGTCGCGCATTCTGTTTACTGTTTGCAAATTTTAATTACAAGTAATATATTTTTTTTCAGAAATTATTCAATTACAATAAATTTTAGAAAAAATTCCAAAATTCCTTATCAAATAATGACTTTTTTTTAAATTATTTTACTCAATACCGGTACTGATGTACATTTTAGAAATAAATACAATTTAAGGATTTTTATGATTTAATTTAATTTTTCAGAGTTTATTAATATTAAATAAGATTTTCTATCGATCATATTTTAAATGAAAATTTAAAATTATTTATTTGTATATTACAATTGTAAAATTTAATTATAAGGCAATGTGCAGAAGAGATTTTACTTAAAATTAAGATATTTTATCATACTTCGACTTGTTTTTATAGATCAATCTTATTTAATAGTTTTTATTTCTGATAATTCTTGTTTTGTAGTCAAAGGTCAACTCTGAATGAAGTAGTTTCTATAGAAACCAAAAATGGTTCATACTATATCTAGCTCGTCAATTTAATTGGGATTGTTAGAAGCGTAATAATTATGAATGATACAAGAATATTGGTTTAATAGAGTGAAGTAGATGAATATGACTGTTATACAATGAGTGAAAAGATATTATATAATAAATAATAGAAATAAAATAAATAATTAATAATATAGAAGTTATCTAAAAACTGGATATAAAATAACCGAAGTTTTAAATTACCGATGTATAAGATGTGGTTTTCCAAAGAAGATGGTAAAAAATTTAATATATGTACACAAATATACTAGGTAAAATTAATATAACCAACTTAATAAAAACGTAGTAATACAATTTAAAATATGAAATACAATATACTAAATCACATCACATATCTACTTTATCACAGTTAACCCTGCTTTTAAAATATATTAAAATAAGCGAAGCAGTATAAATAGAAACACTCAAGAATAAAAATAGTACATTCCAAGTGATTCAATATATAGTAAAATTAATTAATATATCATAATAAAATACAATACAGTCTCATCTAGCCATATAAAGTAAATATTTGTTAATTGAATTTTTATTCTTTTCTATTGGACATATTGAAAAAACAATCTTTCTTCTCTTATTAAAAATACTATTAGGGTTTGAATTTATATAGCAACAGTTGACAAGCAAGAAAAGAGAAATTATAGTATATAAAGAAAAAGAAAAATAGATTGTTAATAGGGAATTGATACTTACACCCATCATTTTTACTTCATACACCCAAGGTTAGGGGATTATATAATCAAATTACTAGATTAGCACATTATTAAGAAACTTAAAAATTAAATTAAATTTATTTTTCTTAAAACTTTACATATTCAATTTACAGTTGTGTTTTTGTATTAGGATGTAAAAACAAAAAAATATAAAGCATTTTTGTCTAGTATTGCTAAGAGAAAAAGTTCCTTCATATCTGCTATCACAACAGGATTACATAAGGAGAACTTTTCATAACATCATACGTGGGAACGTTCCTAATATTACTCCTCCTAGCATTGCACAATCAAGAGGAAGAGACCATCTTCATCTACTAAAAGAATTTCAACTGCTGCAGAAAGAATAGAGCCACCTCCAAGAAGAGTTAGATGTTCTGTTTGTAAGATTTATGGGCATAACCGTAGCTCTTGTACTCGTAACAATAATTAAGTAGCGTTTTATGTAATATATTATGTAGTCAATTGAAAATAAAAAA
>JAJMCZ010000256.1:0-22928 GCA_030573245.1 Ascobotryozyma americana | reverse complement strand
AAGAAATTTAATTTACAAATATGTATTTAACATTTATTTATTTTTTTTACACTGATAATATATAGTTTATTTTAAATTTATAATATATAGTTTGATTTACTTGTATAATATAGAAATAAATACATTTTTTTATTTGTAATTGATGTCAACATTGTATACAACTACTTACAACCTAACAATCACGTTGCTATGCAAACGTGTTGGTTGCCATAGCATTTGAATTTTGTTGAACCGCATGCGGTTCCAAAGCAAAATAATTTATTTTTCGAAACCGCATGCGGTTAACCGCATGCGGTTCCGAACCGCGCAGAACCGCATTTGCTGAGCCCTGATATTATACATTAATACTTTACTGTATATTATTATAATACTTTATAGAAGAAAAAATTAAACGCTAGTAATACACAGGAAATCATGTTTTAGCTGGATATACTGTACTTATTTATGCAAAAAATAACAAATTGCTTGGCAACCAGACTAAATAACTCACAAAAACTAGAAATACATACAAATAGAATTAAACCACCTGACTATAAATATAAATATGGCACATAATAAATAATAGTATACAAATATAAATACAGCAATAATTTACTAGAAATACAAATAAACAATACAACATACAATATACAATATATAATAAATAAATACAATCATCATGATTGAATTATACTATAAATAAAAACATCGTATTACACAACATTACAACGCATTACAAAGTATTACCCTATATAGAACAAATGAGAACCATTAGAGACTTCTAAATGGTGCTATGGCAATGAAAATATTGTGATTATATAATTAATATTTTAGCAATTGTTAGTAACATATTACGAATAAAAATAAATTATTTCATCTTTATATTTATTACGTAAAATAGGTATAATTTTAATGGGTTGAATATTGCTAGATATCATTTCATTAAGTGAATTATTAAATTCGATGGTATGTTGAGTACGATTTGGTGTAATAGTTTTTGCATATGAACTTAAGCATGGTTTTGTTCGTTGCACTGTATTTGGATGTAGAATGGTTTACAATAATCACCCAGCATTTTGCGAATTTTGATTTGAAATGGGCAGTCATTTTTTTTTTTGTTCTACATTCTCTTTTCCTTTCGGAGTTTGTAAGTTTATGTGTATTTTTGTATTTATCAAATTTATAACATACGATAGTAAATTTATTTGTACCAACTACTAAAGCCATCCCGTTTTGGCTACCCCATTCTTTGCAAAACTTTCTTGCTTTATCAAGCGAAGTAAATTTCAGTTTTGCTGATAAAAAAAATAGATGCATGCGTGGAATCCATAATAACCAATTAATTTAATTACTATCTATATGCTTATTTGTTTTATTTTATTAATTATTTTTAATTTTATTTCTTCTCTAGAAACAAAAAACAAAAATCTTACATAAATAACATCAATGTATATAATATAAAATAGTAATATTGTACAAACCCTTATGCAACTTCTTTTTTCAGGTTTTATTAATTATTCGTAATATGTTACTAACAATTGCTAAAATATTAATTATATAATCATAATATTTGTTGCCATAGTACCATATAGAAGTCCCTAATGGTTCTCAGAACAAATCAGTATATATGGTTTCTATAACAACCAAAAAATTTATTTTTTTCGTCTTCTAGATTTTCTATAATATAGAGACAAAACATAAGACATACGGTTGTTATGGTGACTCAACACTAAATATTAAATTGTTACTTAAAGAAAAAAAATAGAAATAAAAAATAAAAAATAAAAAATAAAAAATAAAAATAAAAATAAAAAATAAAAAAATTAAAAAATAAAAAATTAAAGTAAACAAACAAAAGTTGCCAAAATTTAACAAAATTTGCCACCAAATTTTACTACGATTTTTCAAATATTTTTTTTTTATTTTTTGAAAATCTTTCATTTGCTATTTTATATTTTCTATACTTTCTATTCTGTTAACATTTAAACTACTATTAGTACCAATTATTCAATATGGACGCAGATTCTACAGTACGGTTTGTGCCTGAGCATCGACGAACAAATTATAAAAATAAAGGTCATTTTCGTGCAGACGAACTACGTCGTCGTCGTGAAGAAGCACAGATTGAAATTAGAAAGGCAAAGAGAGAAGAATCACTCGCGAAACGAAGGAATTTAAACATTCCAGTCGCTTCTGCAGAGTATTCCTGCAATGATAGTGACGATGAATCTTCCGCCTTAGAAGCACAGGTGAGTGCTAAATTTTATTAGATTTTATTTCATTTGTTAAATTTATTTTATATTTCTTTTTTTTTTTTTTTCCTTCCTCTACTAACGTTTAGCTCGCCCTGGAATTACCAGAAATGGTTGCTGGTGTGATGTCAAATAATATTGATAAACAAATTGAAGCAACAACTAAATTCAGAAAATTATTATCAAAAGAAAAAAATCCACCAATTGAAGCAGTGATGAAATGTGGAGTTGTGCCAAAATTTGTTGAATTTCTTCGTTCGCCTCACACACTTGTTCAATTTGAAGCAGCATGGGCATTAACAAATATTGCATCAGGATCGCCAGAACAAACAATGTCAGTAATTGATGCAAATGCTGTACCAGTATTTGTTGAGTTGCTTTCATCAGAAGAAAGTGATGTACGTGAACAAGCAGTTTGGGCATTAGGAAATATAGCTGGTGATTCACCAGCTTGTAGAGATATAGTTTTACAAGCTGGTGCTTTACCACCATTACTTCAATTATTGCAAGATTCTAAAAAAACTAGTATGCTTCGCAATGCAACATGGACATTAAGTAACTTTTGTAGAGGTAAAAATCCACATCCAGATTGGGATTTAATCTCTCAAGCTCTTCCAGTTTTATGTAAAATGATTTATTCTCTTGATGATGAAGTTTTAATTGATGCTGCATGGGCAATTTCATATTTATCTGATGGTCCAAATGAAAAAATTCAAGTTGTAATCCAATCTGGTATCCCTCGTCGTCTTGTTGAGCTTTTAACTCATCAATCACATGCTGTACAGACTCCAGTTTTACGTTCAGTTGGTAATATCGTTACTGGTGATGATTTACAAACACAAGTTATTATTAATAGTGGTGCTCTTCCTAATTTACTTTCTTTATTATCTTCACCAAAGGAAGGTATTAGAAAGGAAGCTTGTTGGACAATTTCAAATATTACTGCTGGTAATACTCAACAAATTCAAGCTGTAATTGATGCAAATCTTATTCCACCACTTATCAATTTATTACAAAATGGTGATTTTAGAACAAAAAAGGAAGCTTGTTGGGCAATTTCAAATGCAACCTCGGGTGGTTTACACAACCCGGATCAGATTAGATATTTAGTAAATCAAGGTTGTATAAAACCACTTTGTGATTTATTAACATGTGCTGATAATAAAATTATTCATGTTGCTTTAGATGGATTGGAAAATATTCTTAAAGTTGGTGAATTAGATAAAAATGAAGCAAATTCGGGTCAAAATATTTATGCCGTATTTATTGAAGAATGTGGTGGTATGGATAAAATTCATGAAAATCAACTTAACTCAAATCATGAAATTTATGCTAAAGCTTATTCAATTATTGAAAAATATTTTTCTGAAGAAAATCCTGATGTTGAATTTACTGGATTAGAACCTGAGCAAACTCAAGATACTTTTGCTTTTGGTACTCAACAACAGCAAAATACTTTTAACTTTAATAGCACTGAATCTGGTGATGTTAACATGTGATGTGATTTGTTTATTGTTTTTTTTTTTTTGTTCTTTTTTTATAAACGAGTTTTTTTTTATTTTATAAACGTGTTTTCATTGTTTCTTTTGTTTCTTTTTTTTTTTTTATAACATATTTTTTTTAATTTTTTATAAACATATTTTTCTTTGTTTTTTTTTTTAATTTTTTTTCATTTTATTTATTACTACTCTATATAACATCTTTAATTTCATTTTTTTACCCATGTTTATTTATTATTCGCCTATTGTATTGTTCTATCATATATAATTTCTAATACTACTTTAAATATCATTCATATTTTACCCATTACTGTAATTTATATTATATTATATTATTATATTTATAATTGAAATGTTTTTAAATTTAGTTTTCTTGTATATTTTTATTTTCTTTACCTTTTTTGCGCTTTCCATCTTTGGAGTATATTTCTTATTGAAGATATCCTTTAGAAGTTACTATTCATTATAAATATATCATTTTATTACTTTACTTTAAGGTATTCTATGAATCTAAAAGTTTGCTTGTTGGTTATTATTGTTATTTATTATTGGTTATTTATTATTATTGTTTTTATTTATTTTCTTATTTACTATTATTTGTTATTATTTATTTTCTTATTTTCTTATTTACTATTTACTATTTACTATTTATTATTTTTGTTATTATTATTTGTTATTTGTTATAATTTGTTATTATCATTTATTATTACTATTCCTATTACTATTTATTTTATTACTATTCCTATTACTATTTATTTTACTACTATTTACTCCTTGCCCATCGTGAACTCAGAGACCCATTCTGAATATTCGGATTCTAGATGCTGTTTAAAATGTTTAAATTTACGATAGAAATTTTTTTTACATTTCCAACATATTAAATTTCCATTTTTTACTGACAAAGATTTCTCCTTAATAAAAGCATTTGAAGGAACCGTAGGTAAGCATTGCTCTTTTATTTTATCAAATGGGATAAAAAAATCAGAATTAAACGATACATAATGATTAGCATTTTTAAGATATCTAGAATTCATATCTATTGATATGATATGAATATGTAAATTTGAAAGGGAAGGGTTCGTATGGAAACCGATTTTAAAATGGGTTGAATTGAGCTTTAATGTGTTTTTTAATTTTTCGTTGCTAAGCAAATTTAACCTTAAATTTGCTTCCAATTGGTTATTAATTTCCTTTTCTAATAAGGATATAGCAATTTTTAAAGACTTTTCTATAATGAGTTGAGTTTGGGTCCAGAGTTCATTATCATTAAAAAATACATTTAAAGGGTGAATTTTTGTTTTTTTCAAATCCCTCGGAAGTAACAATAAATGTACCTTTGCTTTGGGATATAAATCGTGTATTAGTGTATAATTTCCATCATAATAAAGTACTTTTCCCAGTATACTTTCATTGTTTTTGTATATACCAGGTATTTTTATATACTTTTCCAGTGCTTTTTTATAAGAATCCATGTAACTATGGTTACGGGGAGTAGAATACTATGTATATAATGTTTATATAAGTTTATACTAAAGGGATAAATTTGTATATTATTGTATGTGTAATTATTGTGTATGTTATTGTGTATGTTATTGTGTAAAATAATTGTGTAGTATATTGTGTAAGTAAATTTTGTATATTATTGTATGTGTAATTATTGTGTAAACTATTATTGCTGATGAGCAACTATATTACATAACCAAGGCAACCATTGAGAGATAAAGGAGTGCCGTACACTATACTACACTATTGAATACACTACCTATACAATATAGTGTAGTGTACACTAGAATTCTTGACTATATAATAGTATATATTTTATTTACATACAATATATACATACAATATATACATACAATATATACATACAATATATACTATTATATATACATGAAGCAGGCATTAAGCATTAGTATATATTACTGCATAATACATACAAATTTCTATGTATTACTACGTACTACGAAGGAAATTGAATTAAAAAAATTTTCGTAACCCTCATCTTTAATTAATCTATGCAATCTATTATCAAAATCGGTGTTTTACAGTATAGGAAATAGGACCTTATATAAAGTGAAATTAATTAGAGTGTAAAGAATATTGTATTATAGTGTATAGTGTGTGTGTGTGTGTCTGTATATATATAGCATATATTGGTGTATATATTAGTATATTGTATTAGCATAGCGTACTTGTGATAATTCAATTTATGTCTTTAACCATAATAGTGTGTGTTTTGTATGTGTTTGGTTTGTATGGCTTTTTATGGCACTTTATGGCGTTTATGACGTTTAATGAAATATCCCGTAATACTAGAATTATTTACTGAGTGTTTATATCAGTAATTAATTCCTCTATGAGGTAGAGTATACGGGTTGTGTTTGTTTTGTTTTATTAGTTTGTTATTTTATTTTGATTTATTTGTTTACAATTGCTAGTTTTAATTGTTACTTTTATTAGATTGTATATTGATTTGTTTGTTTATATTTACAATTGTATGTTTTTATGTTTAATTGTTTGACTTTTGACTTTTATTTTTATTTTAATTTTTTTTTTTAATTTTAATTTTAATTTTAATTTTAATTTCTATTTTAATTTTTTATTTTAATTTTTATTTTAATTTTTATTTTTATTTTTTTTTTTATTTTTTAATTTTAATTTTATTTTATTTTTATTTTATTTTCTATTTTTTATTTTATTTTTTAATTTTAATTTTATTTAATTTTTATTTTAATTTTTATTTTTATTTTTATTTTTATTTTTATTTTTATTTTTGTTTTTATTTTTATTTTTATTTTTATTTTTATTTTTTATTTTTTAATTTTAATTTTATTTTTATTTTATTTTCTATTTTATTTTCTATTTTTTATTTTATTTTTTAATTTTATTTTTATTTTATTTTTATTTTAATTTTTAATTTAATTTTTATTTTTTTATATTGTATATTTTATATTTTATTTTTGTTTTTTTATTTTTTATTTTATTTTATTTTATTTTTTATATTTAAATTTAATTTTATTTGATTTTTTAATTTATTTTATTTTTCTTTTTTCTTTTTTCTTTTTAATTTTTGATTTTTTGTTTCATTTTTTATATTTCAATTTATTTTTTATTTTTTATTTTTTAATTCTTATTTTTGATTTTTATTTATTTTGATTGTTAATTTTTAATTTTATTTATAATTAATTTATGTTTATAATTGTTTAGATTTATTTATTTAATTTTTATTTAATTTTTTATTTAATTTTTATTTTGATTTCTAATTTTTATTTATTTTAATTTTTAATTTTCAATTTAAATTTTATTTAATTTGCATTTATTTTTAATTGTAATTATCTATTTTAACTACTTTGACCGCTTTTTCTTTTTACTTACCTACACTCATATCTAACATACAGGATAAAACGATAATTTTATTTAAATATTAAGCATCAATAATAGTTATTAGGTAACTGTTAAAATGGTTCCTGTACAACCACCTCAACAGAACACTCAGATACAGAATCAATATTACCCACAAATGAACTCCCATAGTAATAACAACAACATCAACAACAATAATAATAATAATAATAATAATAATAATAATAATAATAATACGCATGTGCATGCACATGGACATGGACATGCGCATGCACATGGTAACCAAACTGACTCGCCTTATTCGTATCCTTCCCAAATTCTTTTACCCGGTTCTTCTTATATAAATTCAAATATGCATTCTCCTATAATGTCCCAACCAATCCTAAATCAATATCATACTCAACCAATCGGAAAATCAAATACTAATAATATTTCCAATAATAGTATGAATATTAACAATAATAACTTGAACAATATTAATATGAACAATATGAACAATAATAACATGAATAACTTAAATAGTATGACCAATATGACAATGAACGGTATGTATCCCCATTATTTAGGATACTCACAAAATCATCCATATTCTATACAAACCATGCCTACTGTTCCTACTCAATATGTTCCCGATTACAGATATCTTAGTTATATGTATCCACAAAATTATCCTCCAGTTTCATTAACAACTCCAACTCACTATTTAGATGTACCAGTTTACCCTCCAATCCCAAATGATTGGTATTCTCCAGTACATCCAAATCAAGTGGTTATTCCTACTCCTGAATATTTCTCTCATATTCCACCCCCTGTTACTACCACTAGTAATAATAATAATACTATTAATAATAGTAATAATAATAATAATAATAGCAATAACAATATTGATAACATTCCTATAGAAATTCACTCAAATTCATATCCAGTTGAGTATGACTATGAAGAATTCTCAGATTACTTTAATCCCGAGGAAAACAAAACCATAATTGACTATAACGTGAGTACTACTTTTGCGCTATTTTTTTCTTATCATATAATTTTATATCACTTACTAACACAACTTATAGCTCCCTTGGTATTCTGATCCCAGCGACCCTTTCCCCAAAAGAATAAAAAAAAAAAAACCTACTAAAAGATATTTAACAAAAGCATTAACCATAATTCCACAATCTCAATCATTCGAGTCAACTGATATGAGTTACACAACTCATTTCAACGAAAATAACAACAGCAATATCATTTTCAACACCCTTAATGATAATGCAAATAATCAACTTTCAAACCAATATCTTAATACAGAAAATAACTCAATCACCCAAAAAAATGTAAATAAAAATACGAACAAAGAATATTTTTCAAATAAAGTTCATTTAGCTCCAGAATTTCAACCAAAAAATATCCCTTCCCTTTCTAAACTTAACAAATCTATTTCAAGTCACCATCCTTCTTCGGGCTCGTTATCTTTTAAACCTTTGAACATTACCGAAAATATTAATGTGAAAACTACTAGCGATAGTATCACGGACAATAATAATACAGAACAATTTAATAATGACATTCCAAAATCATATTCCCCATCTTTATCAGACAATGATAATAATTCCTTAACAAATAATATCGATATTCCAACTGCAAAAGAAATTCTGGTGGAGTATCCAACAGTAAATAACTCTTCTCAACCATCTACACCAAAAAAAATTAAAAAAAGTGATTCACATCCTAAACTCGCAGAAGATAATAAAAAAGTTGAGTCTCAATTTAAATCGCAAGATGAAAAAATCGATTCGCAAGAGACTAACAAAGTTGACTCACAAACACAACCTTTAAAAATTTCAACACAACCTGCACAACCTGCACGACCTGCAAATAAACCTTCATCTCCAAAACAACCTACATCCCCAGCTCAATCATCTGTATCTTCTCTTCCAGCGGTTAAAACTTGGTCACAAATATTAAAGACTAGTAAATCCTCGTCTACAACCCCACAAAGGAAATCAACTCCACAATTATCTAGTGGATCAAATCGTACTACATCTCCTAAAGAAGAAAAAGAGAATGGCTCGGTTGATTTACAAAACAATTCAACACCAAATAACACAAACATAAACATTAAACAAGAAAAACAAGCAACTCCAGTATCAAATCCAATATTTAGAATGTCTAATAGAGCTCAAACTCTCACAAAGATTTGTAATTCTTTTATGTCACTTCCATCTGATAGAATTTCCTCAATACTACCACGAGGACTTATTAATACTGGAAACATGTGTTTTATGAATTCAATATTACAAGTACTCATTTATTGTGTTCCTTTTAATAATTTTTTACAAATTATAAGTAAAGATGTTTTCCATCAATTTAAATCTGACACTCCAATTTTAGATGCAATGGTTTTATTATTAAAAGAATTTGATCCTGTTAATTCTATAAATTTAAAAAACTCTGTTAACGGTTCAATGTCAAATAAAGATTCAAATTCTAATGGTAAAGCAACATCTGTAACAACGACACTTTCAAATAATAATTTTGGTATGCCATTTACCCCTGATTACATTTATGATATTGTTCGTTCAAATAAAAAATTTGCTATTTTAAGAACAGGACATCAAGAGGATGCAGAAGAATTTTTAGGTTTATTATTAGATGGGTTACATGAGGAATTAATATCAGTTATGAAAAAATCTAAAATTAATGAACAAAAGGATGAAGATTTAGAATTAAAATCTACAGAGAGTGATGGATGGGTTGAGGTTGGGAAAAAACAAAAAATTTATAATACTAGAAGTAATACAATTAATTTATCCCCAATAACTAGATTATTTGCTGGTACATTTAGATCAATTTTAACAGTATCTCAGCAAAAACCTTCAGTAACATTTGATCCTTTCCAGCACGTTCAATTAGATATAAGTTCGGATGACATTAATAGTATTGAAGACGCTCTTATTTCATTGACTAAACCAGAAAATTTACCCTGGAAGAATAATAAAGGAGAAGAAGTCAAGGCAACTAAACAAATTTTCTTTGAATCACTTCCAAAGGTATTAATATTACATTTAAAACGTTTTCATTATGAATTTGGAAACGAAGATGACAATAAAAAGACTGAGCAAACCTCAGATACAGAATTAAGTGAAAATAATACTATTACTAATAACAATATTAATAACTTTCATTCATTTGGAGTTAAGAAAATAACTAAAAATATTGAATATAAAAGTATATTAACAATGCCAGAAGAATGCTTGTCAAGTACTGTGATTAATTCGAAAATAAATGATAAGGATACACCAATTAAATATAAATTATTTGGAGTTGTTTATCATCATGGAAAAAGTGCCGAAGGTGGCCATTATACAGTTGATGTATTAAAACAAGAGCCACAGTATCAAAAGGATTGCGTGAATGACAATTCAAGATCAAATAATAATAATAATAACACAAAATCACCAAAAAGTCAAAATATATCGGAACATATTTTACCAACTTCTAGATGGCTTAATATTGATGATACGAATATTCATTATATATCACATGACGAACTAGAATGGAACGATGTTTCTAATAACAAACAATCCCACACAACAGAAAAACATTCAAAATCATCAACCACATATACTAATTCACATTCAACTGATCCTGATAAAACAGCTTATTTGCTTTTTTATCAACGAATTTAATGACACAATAAAAGTTTTTCTTACTCATGAGCTATGGAATGATTACGTGGTTTGAAATTTTTTTTTTTTAAAAAAAAAAAAAAAAAAAAAAAAAAAAAAAAAAAAAATCTAAAAACTAATAAAAGCTAATATTTGAAATAAAAACGTTTCTAAAAGCATTTGGTTTTGTGTTGTGTTGTTTTTTTAATTTATTATTTTTTTTTTGTTCCTATTTTATTCTGTTTTTTTAATTTATTATTAATTTATTTTTAATATTTGTTTTTATTATGTTTTCTTTTTAACAACTTCACTTTTTACTTTTCAATTTTGTTTCTATTTTTTTAAATTCCATTCGCAGTTTTATTATTTTAATTTTTTTGTCTTGTTTGTCTTGTTTGTCATTAATTTATTTTTTCATGTTAATTTTTTTATCCCCAGATAAGTTCAGAGATTGTCTTTTATTGTTTTATTATTTACTATTTTATTCATACCATTTCATCTGCACGTTATTCTCTGTCACTTCACTTTTATTTTCTGTTGTCACTCTATTCTACGTTTCTACGTTCTACGTTGTGCTACGTTGTGTTATTATACTTTATAGTCTATAACACTCTACATCCACCTCCAAGTCAATACTTAAAAGTGTTTATTATTTAAATATTTATTAAATTGTTTTATTTATTTATTTAGAAGATTATCATATGAATATTCTATTGCACACCACAGGGTGTGCAATAATGGTTTTTACTGTATAAGGTATATACAAATAATTTCATTAATATCACATGCATAGTACGTATTATTGAAACTGTGTTATTAATCGCTTATTAACAACCATGTAAATAGATAAAAATGTATCCATAGCAACCTGAACAACAGACAGAAAAACAAACCTAAATTTCACATGATGTCCAAAAAAATAAAAAAATAAAAAAAAAAAATAAAACCTCCCAGTACTGAAAATTACAGGTCATAATCTAATCAGTGTCGTTTCCCAATAGAGTATTTATTTCCTAATTAATTATAGTTTTATTGAAGATTTTTATTCTATCTACATATTTTATTGGGATTTATTTGTTCATATTTATTTAAGGCACTTATTTATTTTTTATTTAGAATTTCTATTAGCATCCCTACGCTAATTTCGTTGCCAGGTCATTTCTTCCCTACTATATTGCGAGATTGATTCCATAATCAATAATAAATATATAATCCATAACTGGTGATAGAATTACATGGTATTACGTGTATTGCATACTATTTAAAGGTTTAATAGGACAACAATAAGTAACAAAAAGTATTATAATACGTATTACCTAGTACCTAATATTAAAGTTACAGAAAATTGATGTTTTACAGTGTATAGTATTTATATAATATTTCTTTATTTCTTTATTTATACTGGTATATATTATTCTAATTGTCTGTATTTGGGGGTTGGCGGAAACCTTTTTCCCTTTTCGGAAAACATTAAGCTCCAAATTGATTAGGATCCTATAATTAACAAAATTAAGATTTAAAATTTAATTAAATTTAATTAGTTTGATAAAACTTTAAGTTTAAAGATTGAAATTTTTAAATTTAAAATCTAAATTAAAATCTAAATTCTAAAATAAAAATTTGTAAATTATTATTATAGAAAGAATATTCGCAATAGTGGTTTATTTTGTTTGTTTGTTTGTTTGTTTATTTTTTTAGCATTTTGGTGTTTTGTTCTGCTAAATAGTTGAAAATTGGCATTTTAGTTTGCATTTTAGTTTGCATTTAGTTTGCATTTAGTTTGCATTTGGTTCGCATTTGGTTCGCATTTGGTTCGCATTTGGTTGGAATTTGTTTGGCATTATTTAATATTTAATAGGGCATTTTAATTAAAAATTATTACATATTCACCATTTAAGGCATTAAAACCAACCCACATAGATAATTAACCATTATGGAAACCGGAGCTTCTGCTGATATTGAGTTTTCAAAACATGAAAAAAGTAACAGTTTGCATAGGGTTGTTTCTAATAGGAATAATATAAAAAAGAGTGAAAACGAAGCTGGTTTAAATGGTATTGTGGATAAATATGACAGTGATTTTAGCACCGAAAATGGAAATACCATACAAAGTGCTATGAAAAATACCATAAAAAATGACACAAATGGCACAAATACCATTACTAAAAATAATAAACTAGCCAATAAAGCAAAAAAGCCCGATTCTGATTTCTTTGTGTCAGATTTAATTAACAGAAATATTAAAAAAGATGATCCACATGTCTCTCGTTTGGCTACCCCGTCGGATAAAGCCAAATTGGAAACCACAGTGGTATCCAATGTGGCTTCTAATGTCCAAAAAATTGAAAACTCAGAAAAAAGCATGCTCAAAGACATTCTTTCTTCAAATATATTCCAACATGTTATCAACGTATTCAGACGTTTTTTACAAGATGGAATTTTCAATCTAGAGAAAAACGAAATTATAACAATTACAATTATATCATTAGCTCTATTATTTGTCTCTTGGTTCTTACTGGGTCCACTAGTTATTGGGTTTTTAATGGGTTTTCTAATAGCAATGCAGTATGCAACGCAGTCTGTCATTTTATTACCAGCTCCTAATAACGAAAAAGGTAATAATGACAAAAATAATATCAACAATAACCCATCGTTGAATGAACTTAGTTATATTCAAAGAAAAGGAAGCATCAGTAATATCCCCCCAATTACCCAAATACAAGTTCGAAGATCAATCGATTGCATTATTTCAAATTATATCACTTTTTGGTATAGACCTTTAACAGCGGACCAATCTTTTCCCATGTCCTGTAGAATAATTTTAGAAGACGTGTTTTCTTCAATGGCATATCTTATACAATCAAGAAACCCTCCAGAGCTTTTAATTAATACGCTATATACCGTTTCCGCTACAATGGTTACTTTTATGAATGAATTATGTGCTTCTCTTAAATATCAAGGTGATTTAAGACTTTATATGGAAACAAATCCAAATTCAAGTCTAGCAGTAATGTGCGATCATGATCATCAAAGAGCTAAAATTAAAATTTTTGTTCTGCATTTCCTTGATTCTTTTGTTTTACATACTCATTTAGAATCAGCTCCAGTTGCAAATTTTTTAAGAGAGATAATCGCCTCGCAAGTTATTGAAAATATTATAAAACATTTTTCTCAAGCTGATGTTATAAATAATTGGATTCTTACTATTTTTAGCGCTAATAAACAACAGGATACTACTACACCAACTAACACGGCTATAGCAACGGCTAATATTATTGAAGCTACTTTGCTGCCTAACGATGATTATAGTAGTTCTAATAATGATGTCAATGATGATTCTGTTTCCAATTTTAAGCATAATTCTAAGGTCAATTCTAAAACCAGCTTTAATGATAATTTTAAGTCAACTGACAGCTCAAGCACGCCAAAAGATTCAGTTTCGGCTGTATTAACAACTTTATCAAGTGATGCATCTAAAGTTGAAGACATTATCAAGAAAAATTCAAAACCAGTAGACAAAACAATATTTGATCAACCTATCAGGTCAAGTTTAACTGGAAAAAGAACAAAATCTGAGGATGATGATGAATTTACTTTGTGTGATGACGAAAGTGGTAAAAATAGAAAATCATTAGAAAAAAATGAATCTAATATAGTAAAAAGTTCACATTCTAATTCTAATTCTATACAAAAACTTAATTCATACGAAAATGAAATGCTTATAAAAAGAGAAATGTCTGCTCCAATAAATAGAGGTTCTTTCTCTTCCATTGGAAGTATTTCAGATGAAGCAGATATTACTAATTATAAAAATTCATTTGATTCATGGACACAAAGTAATTCAAAATCAAATTCGCAGTCAGATTCCCCATCAACTTTAAGTTTAAACCATTTATTACATTCTGAAATAACAGTTACAGATATTTCTGACAGAAGTTCAGCAACAAAATTTAAGAATCGAAAATCTGCTAATAATAATTTAAATAATCCACAATATATGATTTCTATTGAACCAAGAGGAGAGCATGTTACCGGATGGATAATTATCCGCGATTATAATTCATTTAATAAATTAAATTATGTTTTACAAAAAATGGCTGCTTTAGGAGGAATTGATATTTTACCTGATTTTCCCTCAAATAAAATTGATTCAGAAGCACTAAGATCCTCCCTTGAAGATTATTTAATAGTTGTTATTAATACAAAAGAATTTGTCTCTTCTGAAGCATTCAAGAGATTTGTTTCTAAAGATGAGGGGCAAGGTCAAGGGCAAGAATCAAAAACTTCCAAGGATATTTTTGACCTTACACCAACTGATTCTGGGGCAGATAGAAAATCTTGGGCTGGGGGTATAGATATAAAACAAGCTAGTGAAGATGTTCTTGGTGCATTAGCGAAAAGTTCCACTGAAGGACATCATGCGCTTGCAGAATTAAAGAAGCGTGCATCTTCTTTTAAATGGCCTAAAGGATTTAAAAAGGAGACGAGTTCTTCTTATGGATATAGTTCTAATGGCAATTCTAATAATCCTAATTCAAATAAGATTAATAATGATAAGACTATTGAAACTTATTCATCACAATCATTTATAAGGCAATCAACTAGCAATGATGATAATATTAATAATAATAATGAAATACATGATTCAGATTTAGGCTTAAAATCATTCCATAATTCGTCTCATGATTTAGATAAAGAATTAAAACATGAAATGAGAAAAGAGATAAAAGAAAAGAAAAAAGAAAAGAAAAAAGAGAAAAAGCATGAAAAGGAATTGAAAAAGAGAAAAGAGGAAGAAATGCATTCATCTAAGAAAAGTAGGGAAATAGCTAAAAAACTGGAAAAAATAAAAATGGAAGAATTAGAATTTTCTAAACAGTCAGAAATTTATAATACTGATGACGAGAATATTGATATTGATCTTCCTCCTCCTCCTTCAGAAATTTCTGATGATTATATTCCTGTTGAAGAGAATATTAATGATGACGAAGTTGATCAAAAGGATGATGATAATAATAATGGTAACGATTTAAAAGAAACCAAACAAAAACATGAAAAAAAAGATAATGATTTTAATAATTTATCAGATAGTGAAGACAAAAGTCAAAAGAAAACAAAGAATGGTGAATCCAAAAGGTGGGAGCTTAATACTCAAGAAACACAATATGTTGTTGATATCTACTTTGCAGTTATTTATGAATTTTTAACTATAGGGAATTCCTGGACAATTAGAAAATCATTATTAAATATTATTCGTGGAGTAATATTACGAAATGGGAGTTCTTCTATTGAAAGTATTAGAGGAGTAATTAATCAAATGATGCATGATTATAGTACAGATGAAAAAATTTCTTCTATATTAAAACATATAAATAATTCGTTATGGGGGGAAGATTTACAAAATAACAATCATAGATATATTCGACCTCAGAGGGAACCAATTACTCCAGAAGAATCTACTGCTTTATATGATAAAGCAAAGAAATTATTTATTGCACATGGTATTCCAGATAATTTAAGAAGTATTGTTGGATTCAAAGCTTGTGATGGTACCTTGGAAATGGTTTTTGAAGCTTTACAGGATGAGGAAATTGCGAAAGGTTTGGTTACAAATATATTATTAGGTTTGTTAACATGTTTAACAACGTGAGATTATTTATATATTAATTGTCTATTGTTTATGTTCATTAGATTTTGGGTACTAGACTTGATTAAATGTTTTATTATGATGGAGCAGATTACGGTTATTGTTTTATACTACAAGTTTATTATATTATATATTACTAGATGTTTATTATATTGTATATTACTAGATTTTTATTATATTATATATTTATTATTTCCAACATTATTGTATTTATATTATCTATTTGGTTAGATGTTGGCAGTTTAGTTTTAAAAGATTTTAATTTGTAAACTATTGTTATAAACTCTTTTTAACTGCGCACACCTCTTTGAAATTTTGGTGTGCAATAAAAAACTTTAGTTGTTTCAAAATATAGGTCATCATCAAATCTCGCTTAAATTCGTTCATAAATGGAGTTAAATATTTAAAAGCTGTTCGGGTAAGGGTTATTTATTGTATAGTGTTTTTAAGATTTACATTCAAATTTTAAATTTACTATAAATGGCTAAATGATTAAATGTTACTGTATATTAAATTAAATTTTTTATTGTGCTATAAATCATACATATTATTTATTTATTTATTTATTTATTTATTTATTTATTTATTTATTTATTTATTTATTTATTTATTTATTTATTTATATAATATAATACTCTTATATATAAACAGGAAGGTTGATTCAAAATTTTACAATTAGTCCCTATGACAACGCATTTTTGGCTAAATTGGCCAAATAAATACAAATAAAGCTTTAAATTACGTAATAAATATTAATTATCTCTGTTTGGGGTTCTTTATTTTTAATTAAATATTTACAATTGCAAATTAAACTGTTATTGGATTGTAAAATTAATATAAATTTAATTAATCCAAAATAGGTGAATAATAAGACTTTCATTAAAACGGTAAATTAAAAACATCTTTAAATTATATTAAAGAAAAGAGTATTCGATTTACAATAATATATAATAAAAAAAGATTAAAAATACTAAATATACGTTTAAATTTAATAAGAATAACAAAACATGGGCAATATTCTAAAATTAAATCATAGACAAGAAATTTATTTATTTCGGAAAATTATACCGATTATAATACTCCTCTATTTAGGCTACGGAACATACATTTATTGTATGAAATTTTGTTGGAACTTTTTATACTATAATATAAGTAAACCTCAAGGAATAAGTTTTATCACTGTGTATGGATTTTTTTTGTTGATGATTTTAATTTCTTTTTTAAGAATAAATATTGATGGTCCGGGAATAATTTCAAGACCTTGGACAGATATTGAAAGTGGTTTAAGTAAAGATGCCCATGATGAAAAAAATGAAACTCATAATATTAATGAAACTCACAATATTAATGAAACAAATAATGATAATTTAAATAAAAATTTAAATTTAAATCATTTATCTAGTAGTTTTTATGATTTAGAAAAAAATAGTCTAAGTAAAGGTTCTTCTTTTGATGACAATATGGATACAAAGAATGATATAGATGGTAATATCAATACCAATAATAATAACAGCAATATAAGTGATAATAATAATAATAATACTAATAATGATAATAATAATAATAATAATAATAATAATAATAATAATAATAATAATAATAATAATAATAATAATAATAATAGTAATAATAACAATAGCCACATTATAAATAACAACAATCATAATAGCGAAATTTTTGAATGCGAATTAGATGGCTTCCCCAAATGGTGTTCGGTTTGTCAACATATAAAACCTGATAGGACCCATCACTCATCGGAAATTGGAAAATGTGTATTGAAAATGGATCATTATTGCGTTTGGGTTGGAAAAGTTATTGGGTTTTCTAATTATAAATTTTTTATTCAATTTTTATTATATTCATCACTTGGCTGCATGTTTATAGAAATTTCAATATGGGTTCATATAAAAAATTATTTAAATCTAAATAATCATTTAGATGGTCAAATTATTGCTTTAATTATTATATACGGATTTTTTATGGTCTTTAGTCTATATATGTTTTTAGGCCATTTTTATTTATTATCGCTTAATGAAACAACAATAGAAAGAAATAGGGCTGCAAGTTCAAAATTTCATTTCGAATATCATTTTAATCTACTTTTAAATAATGGAAAAAGAATAGTTATATCTGCTCCAAAATGGGTCAGACCTTGGGATAGGTCTATATATTCAAATATTGTTTCTGTTATGGGCGTTTGGCCTTGGGATTGGTTTTTGCCTATTAAGAGATCCGAGTCAAATGCTACTTTTGTTTATAGTTCGAATTTTATTCACTGGTTACGTGAAAAATATAATCATGATTCTGTTGGAACAATTTTTTCTTCTTTGGTTTGATTTTTATGGTTTATTTATTATATGTTTATTGTTTTATTGTTTTATTAGTTTTTTAATTCATATTTATTATTAACGATTTTATTTTTATTTGATTTTTTTATTTTATTTTATTTTTCCTTTTTATACCCTATTTTATTGATAATTTTATTGTTATTTTTATTGTTGTTTTATTGTTATTTTATTGTTACTTTATTTTACTTTATTATATTATATTTTATTTTATTTTATTTTATCGTTGTTACTTTTGATTCACGCGGATGTTATTCGGTTATTTATTATGCAAGGCCTGGATAAAGGATTAATTTATATCATGCAATTGGGGTATATTTATACGTATTTAATTACGTTTTTATGAGTTTTACGATCAACTATTTTTTTTTGTTTTTTGATAATTAATATTATATTAATTCTTTTATTGTTTTATACTTATTATTATATTAATTCTTTTATTGTTTTATACTTAATATTATATGGATTCTAATATTGGTTTATACTTATTGTTGTTTCTTTCTATATTGGGAAGATATATATTATATATTATATAGATAATAAACTTTTTATTTATATAAAAAAGCACCGAAAACAACCTTTTAAAAAATTAAATAAGTAAATCCAAAAGAAAATTTAAGTAAAAAGGATTAAAATAATAATTTTAACTTTGGAACTTTGAATTTTGAATTTTATTTTACTATATTAATTTGGTTTTTAATACAAAAAGAAATATATGAAAAATATAAAATATAATTATAAATAGTGAAAATAATATTTAATAAATAAAACAAAAAACTTTATAAGATTATATTCAATAAAAAGTAGGATTAATTTAAAAATATCTTTATTTAAAACTTCGTAAAAAAATAGAAAATTTTTAACCAAAACTATTAAAAAAGTATTAAAAAAATGTATAATAAGACTGAATTATCAAAATGTATAGAATTGTAATAAAATATTGTTTCTAAGTAATAACTAACATCCTGTCAAAAAAAAGGTAAACGATTCGAAAACTCCTTTGAACACTTTTCAGGAAATCTGGAAGTGAGAATACAGTAAATCCATTATTATATTTATCAATAATTGATTCACTAATTTCGTTCCAGTATTTTTAATTTCTAGACATATTTTCACCATAAGGAGAGACTTAGCCGTCATTAAAATTAAAAATATCCGGAAAATTGACTAATTCTGATAAAATGGAAAGCCATGCGCAAGCAAAGTGGCTTCGTTAAGACCTGAAATTCTGATGAGACTTGTAAAATACCAGCTAAAGAAGATTTATTTTCAGTCCTATCATCTAAACTTAGCAATTAACCGGCTCCTGTGAATAATGTTTATAGCCATCTCCAGAAAATAATAAACCAATAGTAAGTTTTTTACTTTCAACAAAATCCTCTAAATCAATTAAGTCATTATCATCAATAGTTTTTTTAAAAAATTTAAAATAGCTCATTAACTTTTTAAGGAGGCATGCATAAATTCACATTCGCCTTTAGATATTTTAGCTGGTGTTTCTATTAGTGCTACTCCATTCACTGAGCAATCAATTCTTTTCGGGCAATAACCGCTTCCTACTGGTATGGTTTCAGCCTCAGAAAACATGGGGTTTTATTTTCTAACAATCAGCTCTCTGAAAGTGTATCATCAGGTGTAGAATTATAAGCAATCTCCAAAAGTTTTTTTTCTACGCGCTCATTTTCTACAAGATTATTTTCTTCAGATGTAAAAGGAGTACAAGGAGTAACTGAAAGTGTAGCTAAATTAAAAAAGAAATTAACAAATACGTTAATTATTTATATTACTTTTTTCCAAATTTCAAGTGTTTTTTCCAATAACTTACTCTATGAATTCACAAAAATAGAATGAATTTTTTAGAGTTATTTTAAAGCATCTTAAACATTTGTGAAAGGATTAACATTGTTCCAAACCCTTCTCCCTTCAAAAAATTGAAGATTACCTATTACTGTATATTAGGAAAATATAACTGAATTAGAAAATTTCCGTTAAAAGCTGTTTAAAATAAAGCAATTGTTTTGGAATTTATTTCCTGTTATAGATCGAGTATTAGGACTAAATTTATTCATTTATCTGTTGATTCACATTTTTGTTTTATTATCATTATTTGGATTTTGAACTATAGCTGTTTTGTTTTGCTGTTTTTTGTATGTTTTTATAGATTCGTAAAAACCTTTGTAATTTTTTATTTTAGTTTTATTTCTCATAGAGATTATTTAAATTATAATGTAATATGTAAAATAGACGACCCCTATTTTTTTTAGACTAAATTTAGATCAAAGTTGATTGATATAGAAAACTGGGTTAGATCTCGTAATGTGTGAGTTAAACCACAATAAAGACGCTAAATAGAGCATAAATGGAAGGAACATTAAAAAAATAAAATAAACCATATTTTACAAACTGCCTATCTTACAACAAATTAATTATATTTGTGTTTGAGAATTTATCGATAAAGAAACAACTAAAACTGTCCAAATATAATCTACTTAAGGATATGAGAACAACATTAAACTGTATAAACTTTATTGGCTGGAGTGAAATTTGAACACCTAAAAGCATTAAAATACAATTTCTATCTAGATAGTGGCAATAAGAAATACAAAAAATGTATTTAAAAGATACTTTCCAAGTATTAAATTTAACCTATAACATATCTCCCCCCGAACTGGGGATGAACTAGAATTTATAATTTAATTTAAACATGGTATGTGTGAAGACTAATGTCGAATAATACAATTTACCCAAACTTCTGATTCACTCGCTCTCGGCATAAGTCCCTACATATACTACGTTTAGATCAAAATCGCCAATTCTAGCCCATCCCCAGTTCGAGGGGAGATCTGTTAATAGCAAAGGCCCTGTACAATTATCTTTAAACCATTCATAGAAACACGTATAGTTTTTATTGATTTTATATTTGCAAAAGATTCAAAGAAACAATCACAGATTATTACTACTCTTGTTTATTCATTTTCAAAATGGTGTTACTTTCTTAGTTTTATCTTTAAACAATAATCCATCTCTTTGTATTTCTTCTATTTCCCAAACAACTAAGTTACCCCATCGGTTGTCGTAGATACCGTAGAAAGTTATCACAAGAACGAAAGAAAGGATCCATATAAGCACAAAGTGCTATTTAAGTTTACCTATGTACATTCTGTGTTAGATTATATCAATTTGCACATTTACTGTGCAAATTGCACTGTTATTTGTATACAATTGCTGTTAACACATCATTTTAGCTTTCTGAGCCATTACGTCATTTTAAGTATACGACTAACGAATAATTCGTACAGTAAATAAAAATAAATTATACTAACAAATCAAGTCACGTGGGTTGGTTGTTACGGCTACGGAAGGTAAAATAGAAGTCGAAAGTATTAAATTCGTAATACAATTCTAAGAACCAAAAAGACAAAAGAAAAAATAGAAAAAAAAGAAATTTTATAAAAAGTGTAAAGTGTAAAATATTTAGAAAATCAAATAAAACAAGAGTCTCAGTAAAAACCCTTGATAAGCAGATTTTGGCAAATTATAGTGAAATATAGTGAAAATATAGTCTAGCGGAATTAGTCAACGTGGAAATATGGAAGCAGTTAAACTACAGGTGAGTTTTTGGTTGTTTTGGAACTTTTATACTCTTTTTTTATTATTTTTGATTGTTTATTGTAACTTTTTAAGTTACCTGTTGTTACCTGGGTTTTTTTTTGTCTGTTTTAACTATTTATACTATACCTTGCTGACATTTATTATTCATAGCGGAAATTTCCAAATCTCACCCAAGAAGAAATATTTCAACTTATAAATAACTTTCAGTGAGTAATTAATTAACAACTATTTATATTTACGGAATAATACTAATCTTGAAAAGAAAAATTGACATTGATGACCGTGGTTATGTTGATAAAAATACTATTGTGAAAGCTGCAGCTGATTCTGGTCAGGGTTCATATGATCTTATTCGTGAAACTTTAAAAGATGTAGGAGTTGATGCTAGTGGACACGTTGAACTTGATGACTATGTTGAGGTGAGTGTTTGTTTGTTTTTTATTACTTTTTTTTACTTTTTTGATATTTTTGCGAATTTTATAATTTTTGAATTGTGTTGAATTTTTTTTTTCTTTTTTTTTTTTTTTTTTTTTTTTTTTTTTTTTTTTTTTTTTTTTTTTTTTTTTTTTTTT
>JAJMCZ010000255.1:0-22962 GCA_030573245.1 Ascobotryozyma americana | reverse complement strand
TGTGCAACTGGAAAGAATACAATTGAGCTGGGTATGTGCTAAACTGAATAGGTCGGTTAATTTAAATACATGTTAAATATTATGTTACAGTGATAAACTTTTCTTTAATTCTTTATTATTGTGTATACAGAAAACTATATACTTAACTAACACAATTCCTACGAAATAGTTTTAACTAAATTATATACAGTAATGTGGTTATTAATTATACCCTAAACTTCATCTATCTTAACCTCAAAAAAAAAGGTTTTCCCTTAGCAACACTAGCTATTTTCTTCAATCCACTATCATTGACTGAAGTTTAAGATGTCTGTAAATGATAACTTTTTGCTTTAATTAATCCATTAGAAAATAAATAGAAGTTAAAATTGTATATAGCATTTTTATCATTTTAATGAGAATTGCCTGTAACTAAACCCTATTTTTTTTTCTTTTTTAATCTTAAAAGAAAAACAACTAGTGTAAATAATGTGCAAATTATTTGAATATGGATCATCACAGTGAATGCGTGTTAGTCCAGTTTTTTTTAATAAAGTAGGCTTCGAGCATGAATGCGTTACAAAATAATATTAGCGGTGCGTTATTGCTGTCAAAGGATTTTCCAGTTTTTCATGAAAAAAAATATAAGTACACTTTTTATATTTAATATATTAATAGTATTAACTCTTCTTAGAAGAACATCGTTTTTTCATACAAAAATTAAATTCATTGAAGTGAAAAATTTATTATAATTAAACTAAAGATGGAATATTTAAAAATTGATAGCAGTAGCTTAAAGTTTTATGGGACTGAAGAAGCTGCAGGAGCATATCACTCTGCTCCATATCGAGGTTTTCAGATTTTCCCAGTATGGAAAGTACTTGGAAGAATCTGAGGAAGAATCAGAGGAAGAAACTGAAGAAGAATCTAGTGAAGACGAAGGTTTCAATTCTAAGAAGAATAGGGATGGTGATACTATACTTGGAAATCATTTTGAATACACAGAAATTTTGCCTATTGGGAATAATGATTTCTTTTGTTTGATAGGTGTCAGTCTATTATTTGAAGACCATTATGATTTTTCCGAATTAAATGGAATTGCAGAATTATTCAATAAATATAACGATTACTCCGAGTTGGAAGGTATTAGCCATTTATTTGAAAATCCTTTTGATTTTTCTTTGTTTGCAGGTATCGGAAATTTGTTTGAAAATCTTTATGATTTCTCGGAATTAGATGGAATTTCAGAATTATTTAGTAAATATGTGGATTTGCCGAGTTAGATGTTGTTATTTCACTACGTTTGGACTATAGAAAAAATATTAGTTCTCAAGAGAAAAGTTTGGTTACTCCATCAAAAAAACAGGAATCTATGGAAGAATTATATGAGCACGAAGATTATTGTTATGAATATCAAGCTAATGATTACGATTTAGAATTGGAAAATTATTGTGATAAACTTTTCACAAAAAAAAAAAAAAAAAAAAAAAAAAAAAAAAAAATAGAAACCAATCCTAAAATGGATACAAAGAAGGTCGCAAATTCCTGCGTTCCTTTGAACGTGAAAAGAATGCAAAAAAAGACAGAAAAAACAAAATAGGTTTTTCTGATGATTATTAAGGTTTATTATATTATTTTTTAATTAGTTTATTAATTTTATATTATTGGTTTTCTTTTGTTGATTCTTATTATTTTTATACATCAAATTAATATTTATTATTAATTTATTTGAACTAATTGTATTATTAAATTTTTGTAAAATACACATTCTCCACGTACATCCAAGTTTTTAGTCATATTGTGAGAATTTTACTTAGTATTTTGCTTTTACTCCTTATTATTCCTGAAATTTTTTTTTTTATTTACTAAAAATTTACATATAAACAAATTCCAATCTAATAAAGTACATTGGATCTATAAAAAAAAGTTGACTTTCTGTTTCAAATTTCCAATAATAATATAAAAGTTTGAATAAAAATCAATAATAATATACATTATTAAAATAAGTAGGTAACCATCATTACAATATTAAAAATCATAATAATTATATTTAACAACTGGAAAAGTAAAAACAATAACAATATCAAATAAAACGAAAGCTTCATGAGTTCCCATGAATCGAATGTACGATTTTCAGTAACCAAATTTAAATTTTCCTTTTCAAAACATAATCTCTTTTTGGACCCACACTTATCAGCCTTGGACTTTAGACAAGACTTCAATATTCTCCCACTTTTTTTCAAGTGATTCCTATTTAATATTTTAT
Organism: Ascobotryozyma americana; assembly: GCA_030573245.1. Lineage (NCBI taxonomy): Eukaryota > Fungi > Ascomycota > Trigonopsidomycetes > Trigonopsidales > Trigonopsidaceae > Ascobotryozyma > Ascobotryozyma americana. Next base: position 20,717 of record JAJMCZ010000255.1, on the reverse strand, counting down.
TACTCTGAAAATAATCAATCGGCATTTCGATGGGAATTTTCTGTCTAATATAATTTTTCTGTGCATGGGATGCATGTTGTTTTTCTGTTTTTCTTTTTTTCTATTTATTTAATACGCGTATGAGCATCTGGTTTTCACCAATTAATTGGAGCAAGGACTAAAGACTATAATTTTTGTGTTTTATTATTTCTTTTGCTTGTGCTGTTCACACATTTTCTATTTGTGGAGATTGGTAGAGCAATAACCAAAGAAAAAGTAGTTCTTTGTTAAACTATCCAGAATGTAAAATAGCTTCGATACTTAATAATTTTTGTACTAGCCATAAATAGTATTTACCAGAACATAAGGCAGATTTTTATTTTTCGATATTTAAGGAAAGTACTTGAATAAATCTGTCTTCTCTTTAGTAATTATAGGATTATAGGAATTAGTAGAAATAGCTTCAGACACGCTTGATTTAAGGCTTTTAGATACACACTCTCCAAGCAAACTGGAATTTTTGGATGATTGGTTCACAGAGCTTTTATACATGGCGTCTTTATAAATAAATATGATGTGAAAGGTACTTTGATATTTTTTCTCAGAGTTTTAAAGTTTAGTTCAAGATAGCATGAATCTTTAAGTTATAGATTAGTTTTGCAGAATATTAAAAATATTAAAAAAATACCAGGATTGTGAAACGTTTTTTTATATACTTTATATATGTATAGCAAATACTTAATTTGTTAACTTTTTTTAAAAAAATGCATAATAAGTGGGACTATTTGTTTAGCTATTAGTATGCTTGTTTTATATGAAAGAACTGGATAGCATATTTAATATTTTGGAGTTACTTTACAAATGGAAAAAAGAATATAAAAACGGAATAAAAATAAAAAGAAAAACGCTACTTAAAATACTTCTATAACTTTATTAACGAAGTATAATAAAACTTAAAGAACCCAATCATCCTTTCTTATATTTAGATGATTAGAAGTGATATAGACTCTGGGTATATACGATTTATTAATTCATTACTCGGTCGAATTTCTTTTATATTAAATGTTTTAATTGGTTAACAATTAACGGTCTATTCATCTATATTTCTACAGAATAGTTAAGTGACATAATATTTTACAATGGGACGAAATATAATTTCGAAAAAAAAAAAAAAAAGAAAGCGAAAATATAGTGCAAATAATTTTTAATATGTATACAATAGGTTAATATAGATAAGAATGATTTAAATATACATGTGTATATAAATATTATATAGGTTATTATTTATTTTCTAGGAAAATATATTAAAATAGTAAAGGAAAAAAACAATTCGTATGATAATTCTGCTACTTTTGTTCTATTTTTTTTTACTAAACTACACTTATTTATAGACGTTTTTAATTAATAATAATGCAACATATATAATATCTATACTGTGAGAATTCCCTTATTTTGAAAAGCATCTTTTACTTCTAGCTTAAATCTCATAACATATTTCCTAAACTTCATTTTTCCAATCAAATTGTTCATTAAGGAGCCTCCATTGCTACTAAAAATAATCAAAGAAGTTAAATAAAGATGGTTTTATGTTGGAAAAGGGTTTCTATATTACATTAAAATACAATTCCATAATAATTTAAAGAAATCAAAAAAATCATACGTGGACTTCTCATTCTAAAGCTTTTATAACTGGAAAACAGCCAATTTTTTCTTTAAACAAGTGACAAGTTTACCTGATTCAAAAGTTAATTTATTCAATTAACCTTTCTCAAAAATGAATGATTATTTATTATATAAAGTACAATATGTACGACTTACTCATGATAAAAGAGAGGCATTATATAAGCAACTGGTTTCTATAACAACACGAAAATTTCATTTTATTATATTGAATAAAAATTTTCTAAAATTTCTAAAATTATAATAGCATTAAAACAAGTGTTCAGTATAGAAATTTAATAATTTCTTGAAATATATAATAATTAAGTTTTTAATACCAAATTAACTAAGTGATAAGTAAAATGAGTAAACAATTTGTCAAACAAATTAAAGATCCTCGTGATGCAATTAATTTTTTAAAAGAATATGACAGTAAAGATGGTTTATCCTTGAATTCATTAATGGATTCTTCTATTAGAGGGGGATTGACATATAATGATTTTTTAATTCTTCCTGGCAAAATTGATTTTCCGGCATCTGACGTTTCTACAGAAACAAGACTTACAAAACGTATCACTATAAAAACACCATTTGTATCTTCTCCAATGGATACTGTTACTGAAGCAAACATGGCAATTCATATGGCATTACTTGGTGGAGTTGGTATTATTCATCATAATTGTTCTGCTGAGGAACAATCTGACATGGTTCGTGATGTTAAAAAGTATGAAAACGGGTTTATTACCGATCCTGTAATCGTTCGTCCATCTGACAGGATTCAAGATGTTATTGCTTTGAGTAAGAAGCTTGGTTTTGCTGGGTTTCCTGTTACTGGTGAGTTGTTTGTTTTTTATAATTTTATTATAAATATTATAAAATAATATTTATAATATTTTATAATTTTATTAATTTTATTATTTTTATTATTTTTATAATATTTATAATATTTATAATATTTTATAATTTTATTAATTTTATTATTTTTATTATTTTTATAATATTTATAATATTTATAATATTTTATAATTTCATTATTTTTATTATTTTTATTATTTTTATAATATTTTATAATTTTATTATTTTTATAATATTTATAATATTTTATAATTCTATTATTTTTATTGTTTTTATTATTTTATAATATTTATAATATTTTATAATTTTATTATTTTTATTATTTTTATTATTTTTATAATATTTATAATATTTTATAATTCTATTATTTTTATTGTTTTTATTATTTTATAATATTTATAATATTTATAATATTTATATTCATGATGAAAAAAAAACTTTCGTTCTTCTTATCTCACGATTTGATGTTTTAGATAATTCTTCTGATTTTATTTCTAATATAACAAATTAAAATTAGTATTTGGTTTAATACTAACTATTTAGAAAATGGGAAATTATATGGCAAGTTGCTTGGGATTATCACTTCTCGAGATATACAATTTTTGGATGATAAAAAAGCTCTCGTACAAGATGTGATGACTAAAGACTTAGTTACAGCTCCTGCCGGGATTACCTTATTGGAAGCAAATAATGTGCTGCGCAATTCAAAAAAGGGCAAACTACCAATAGTAAATTCGGAACATGGTTTAGTTGCTTTAGTATCTCGAACTGATTTAAAGAAAAATCTTTCTTATCCAAATGCATCAAAAGTTAAAGAATCAAAGCAACTTTTAGTTGGTGCTGCTGTTGGTACTAGACCTGCTGATCGTGAAAGGTTAAAGAAACTTGTAGATGCTGGTTTAGATATAGTTGTATTGGATTCTTCTCAGGGTAACTCTATATATCAAGTTGATATGATTGCATGGATTAAAAAAGAATTTCCAAATTTAGAAGTTATAGCTGGCAATGTTGTAACTCGTGAACAAGCTGCTCAACTTATAGCTGCAGGTGCTGATGCTATACGTATTGGAATGGGCTCAGGTTCTATTTGTATTACTCAAGAAGTTATGGCAGTAGGTCGTCCTCAAGGAACTGCTGTTTACGCTGTCTCACAGTTCGCTGCTCAATTTGGTGTCCCAACAATAGCAGATGGCGGGATTTCAAATGTAGGACACATTACTAAAGCTCTTGCTTTAGGTGCTTCTGCTGTTATGATGGGTGGTTTACTTGCCGGAACCACAGAAGCTCCTGGTGATTATTTCTACCATGATGGTCAAAGAGTAAAATCATATCGTGGTATGGGTTCTATAGATGCTATGCAACAGTCAGGCCAAGCTGACAATGCTGCTACAGGTAGATATTTTTCTGAAGGAGACAAAGTACTTGTAGCTCAAGGAGTTTCCGGTAAGGTAGTTGATAAAGGTTCAATAACAAAGTTTGTCCCTTATCTTTCATCTGGTCTTCAACATAGTTTACAAGATATAGGTGTTCGTTCACTTGATGAATTAAGATTAGATTCAGCTTTAGGAAAAGTTAGATTTGAGTTTAGAACTGCTTCTGCTCAACTTGAAGGTGGGGTGCATAATTTACTCTCTTATGAAAAAAGATTGTATAATTAAATCAAGAATTCAAAGTTTTTATTTAAATTAGATTAATTTTATGGAAGAAAAGATTTTTTCAAAAAAAAAAAAAAAAAAAAAAGAAAGGTAAAAATTGTATCGCATGAAAAGTTTATTGGAAGAATTTATTGGGTGTTGGAAGTATTTTAAAAGTATAATTTGCAATTTGTAGTAATTTTTTTAGTTTTTTTTAGTTTGTTTTATTATTATTCATCTTTATATTTTTATTTATGCTTAGATACGTTTGTAAATAGATAATGAATTGTTGTTTGGGTTATAGATAGAATGCAGTCGGAATAGATTATATATATATATATATTTACACAATACAATTGTAACAAAAATTAATGGCAATGGCAAACAAAAATTCATTTATAAATACAAATAACGTTATCAAAAGTTTGATTATACTACGTTTAATTTTTAAATTTTTTTTCTTTATATTTATTTAATTATATATTATATTACATTACTCTTCATCAGCTTCAGAAATTTTTTCAGCAGTTTGAGCAGCAATGCGATCTAAATCACGTTGACCAGATTCTGAAATGCGACGACCACCATTACTACCCTTCTCGAGAATTCCAAGCTTTTCTAAAGCTTGAAGAGCTTTTCGATTAATTGATCCAGAAGAATCACGATGATGAGATGGTCTAGCACCACGGTTTATGGCACCACCATAAATTTTATTGAGTTTTCCAGTTCCAAGAGATTTGCGGAGATAAATGTGACGAGCAATAGAAGCAGTTCTGAAATAAAACCACCTATCAGCATCTTGAGGAGGAAGTTCATAACCAGATCCAGTTTTTACAAGGTCTACATAGCCTGGAATTTCAAGTTTACCTTGACGTTGGAGGAATTCGGCATAATTTTCAATAAATGTTTGAGCGGGGACGTCTCTGAGCAGTTAGCACATGATAAATATAATACAATAAATAAATAAATAAATAAATAAATAAATAAATAAATATAATAAATCCATACGAATATTTATACAGTTCAAAATATACCAAAATACATATTAAAATATGCATTAAATTTATATATACAAATATGCATTAAATTTATATATAATGTCCATATAAATCAAACTATAAACATACTTGACTGTGATTCCCGGCATGTTTGCTGCTAATATATTCTTAAAATAATACAAATTATTTAGTAAAAATCCGTTACACTATATATTTTGCCTTTAATCTTTAATCTCAATTTTGCTAGTAAACTTATTTTGAATCAATATAATTGATCATATTGAGTGTGAGAATTATTGAGTTGCGTCACAGTAAGACTTAAAAAATAAGACAGTCACAGTCACAAATATGCTGGTTGTTAAGGAATCGTATAGATGTAAAGAGTAGGGTTGTATTAACAATAAATTATTTTTTTTTTTTATTTTTTTTTGTAAATATATTGTATTTACAGATATGTGCGGAGATAGGGTTTGTGGTTGAAGCAATGGTTTTCTAACAATTGACCAAAAAAATCAGTGATTTTAGTTCAATGTTCTACAATCATAAATAATTTGAATTTTATTTCATAATGAATGATATATATGCATTAAGACGTACTGAATAGATATTGTAATACATTTGTAGGCGGATTCATTTTTTTTTTTTATATTAAATAGATTATCACTATGGAGTTAGTTAGTTTATTTTTTTTTTGTAGTTGTGTATTTATTACTATTTAGATGCTTGCTTTATTGAATTTTTAAAAATACCATGTGTGATTTTGCTACATTAAAATAAGAATTTAATATGAATAACATTTGTTTTTAATTAATATATACTTTTACAATAATGAACTATAATATTAATAGAATACGACCCATTGTAATTTTTGACAGTAAATTGTAGTAAATAAAACTCAAACCAACCTAAAGAAACATTTAAAGTAATACTCGACAAAAAAACTAAAATTAAAAAATTTCGTCGAACAAATTTACCCCTTTTGCATTTTAATCTATCAACGTAAGATGATATAACACAATACAATAGTTTACTTTCTTTATATTTTCACTTTCATAATCAGCTTCATGTTTAGTCATAAACATCACAAGTTTACCTCTGGTTTCATACAAAGCTTGCTCGTCTTATTTGGATTGTTTTCAAAGTAAGAAAACGCAGATCGATTCAAACTATTGGAATAATCCAAATATTTGGTATCAAACAAAAAGAGAGTTATAGACATCGGAAAATGCAAGCGCTCTATATCAAATAGTGAATAAAGATAATAAATACCGGAAAAATCTAAATTATCAATAGTAAATTCAACTGGCTTCTCATTTCTTTCTCTTTACAGCATTTTTTGAGAAAGCATTATCAGTCTTAAATACAAAAATGCTGTTCAAAGAATTTTCAATATTACTACATGATTTAAATCGTCTGCATGTTTGAAATATATATTTAAAGTGTTATCGAGTCGAAAAACACTTTTGCTGCTGACAAATGAGCGTACTAATGATAAGCTATCTTCAGAAAAAAAAAACCTTTTCGAGTTCTTGAACCAAACTGGCGTATTTATAAAACTCAGAACCTCTACGAAAGGCCATGTTTCAAATCACCACTATTAATATCATTAAATATAGGATTCTTATAGAAGTCTTTTTGAATTGTAAAGTTTGAAAGTAATAATAAAGTTTTTAATATTGTAATTTTGAAGTTTTTTTGTATTCGTATTACCAAATAAGTCTGAATTCAACAATTATATAGAAAAGAACCAGAAAAAAATAAAAGCGAATGCAAAGCAAACAGCATTAAATTATAAAAAGCTTTGAATAACATTTTAAATACAGCACAGCAGTTTTTTGAGTTTTTAGTTTATTCGATACAAAATATAATTTGTCCTAAAAGAATTCCAGCATAAAAATATCAGTATATGTTTATGTTTAAAATGACTGTATGCCGACAATAATAAAAAATAAACAAGCAACTAAATCTTCATAAGCATAATCAGTAAGATGATCAAGATAGAATATATAAACTTAATCCTCAATCTGTTACCATGCTTCCACATAATATTATGATAACAAACCGATGCTTGCATGGCATATTTAATTTTTAATCTTGTTCACATAATTTATTTGATAATTTTTTTTGAAAAGTCACGAAAATAAATTTTGACTGTTAACAAAAAATTTACTGCCAAAACCATGTTGCCAACAGTTAAAACTCTTTGCTTAAAGCCTAAATAAAAAATATTCTAAAGATTTATATTGCTAAGAAACTTAAACCAAATAATATTAAGTCCACAGCCAATCTACTTCTACTTTATTTATGTGTTAAAAAAAAGCCAAAAAATGACCATTTACAAAAAATCTCTTTTCTACGATGGTGAAGGGTTTAATAATGAACAATTAGAAGACGCTAATAATTTAGGTATAAAAAATAAAGAACTATTCGTATTGTGAATATACTATTTTTTGTTATATTTGATATTTAATATTTAATATTTAATACCTACTAGTTTACGTTTATTTATTGAGATAAAAAAATCATTATTTGGCTATTTCATAAATCTATAAATAATAAATTCTATCCAATATGATAAAAAATTTAATGCAAATAGTGTATAACTATTGACTGCACAAAATTCACTTTTATTTATAATAAATATATGGTGCTATATTTATAAATATCAATGGATTGATTATACATGAGAATTAAGGTGGGGTATGCATATAGATGCATATAGATGCATATAATATTTTTATCAAATCACTTATACCTATTTGATCCTTGGTATAATCAAAATGAATCCTCATAGTAATTGAAAAAGGAACTCCTTCTAGCATTTTTTTGATGTCACTGGGTTGTTTGTTTTCTTAACTATATTTGAAAGAAAAGTAAGCATTCATTGCATATGTTTATATATTCTCATTTAGGAGAAAAAATTGTTACAATATGTGTATCGTTTTTTTAATTGTTGTTTATCTTCATTTGTTTACTTTTTTATAAAATTGAAAAGGTGTAAAGCTTTTGGACTATAAATATGAGGGCTTTCCCACTTTTTTTTTTTTTTTTTCTTTCTTCTTTTATATATTTTATATTCCAAAATTTTTTCATAAAGCTCTCTTATCAAAAATTTCACTATATTCTTGCTGCTTACAAATCAGTCTAACATTTATTACTAATAACTTCAAAATTCAAATCATCTTAATTAAAAATGAATTTTTACGCTTATTCAGCATATATCAGCGTTTATTTAAACTTTTTACCGGCATATCTTTCTTTGGTTGGATATTTGGCGGTCAAAATTTCTTTACCATACACTGAACAGTACACTTGGATGACAAATATTATGCATATAATTTTACCTGAAGCAAATATGCTTTTTCTTCAACTTGGGGCCAAATATCAGGGTTTACTTTTATTAGCATATTTAATTCAATATTTGATGCATTTATTGACTAAATCGTTACAACAATTTAAATGTTATAATTATTCTCAGGGGGGAATTCTGGATAGTGATTGTGTAAGCAAATCTCTTATTATAGATTATACCGGATTTAAGTCTACTGTCGATCAGCATAAGCGTTCGCTTGCATTTTTGAAAATGATTGAAATGATATATATGCATAGGAATCTGTATCATCCAAATTCAAATTTAAAAATGCATACAAAAATGCAAGAAAAATTGAAAAGAAAAATGAAAACAAAAGCAAAAATGGAAAAAATAGAAAAAATAATTAAAGCATTTACAAGCATTAAAGAAAATTTGGACGTTACAGCTGTAACAGATTATTCTAGGATAACATCAAAAAAATGTTTACAAAGCATTTTAGAGGAAGGTACTATTACAAGCATGTACAAGAAAAGTCCATCACCGCGCATTGATGATAAAAGAGAGAAGGTAATGAAAAAAGTTAATTTTCGATGGGAGATAAAACAAAGAAATAGGGGATTGATTTTTAAAAATAAAGGGTCTAAATAAAAAAAAATAAAAAATAAAAAATAAAAAAATAAAAAAAAAAAATTTAAATTAGATTAAAATAAATTAAATTAAATTAAGGTGTATCGCATATTTTTCAAAAATGGGTTGTTTTGTTAGTTTATTTGGTATTATTATTGCCATTATTATTGTTATGATTATTGTCATTATTATTGTATTATTATTGTATTATTATTGTATTATTATTTTTATTTGTTTTTATTTTATAGTTTGATCATATGCGAGTTTAGTTGAACCCTTCCTTACAAATAAATTAAATATATTTTTTTCATTATTCTTACAAAAATATAATAAAGTAAATAAATATACATACATAATTTTATATATACATACATTTAATAAATTATATAATATACTAACATATAAATTGCATATTTATCCTCGGTTGTTTGCAGTATTTATTGATTTATATATTTATTATTTATCCAAGTAGATTGCTTTAAAAATAAGACATAAAATGCCCACGATAAAGCAACTGTATTTTAAACAAATAATTAGAAAGTATTAATAAAAATGATTAATTATGCATAAATGAAATGATATGATAAATTATAGATATATATGATAAATATTATCTTACAAGATCAGTTTAATTTTTTAAATTTTAATTCAGTAATTTTTGAAATTTGAACCACAAATATTAAAGTATCCTGAGCATCTATTAACCCTTAAATATGGATCGAATAAATTGTGTTTATTTATAAGATAAAAGTTTTTAAACAGTATTTCTAATGTGGGATACATATTATAAAAATACATAAGCAGTTAATATGAGATGTTTACATAATAGTATATCATATTGTTTATACTGGGGTTCATTATCACCCAACATACATAAACTTGAGTAGTTTATTTTTTAGAACACATATATATACTTTAAAACCATAGCAATATTTGTTTTAATATTAAATCAAGATAAATCGCTTTCATGAAAATCTTAAAAATATACCGTGCTTGAAAAAGTTTTACGATAATCAATATAAATAGATGACGTTAAAGAAATTTGTTATTATATATTTGTCAGGGAATAACTATTTAATCCAGTTGTAATCAAGTCGAAAAGTATTAATTTTTGAATTCACTCAGTTATATTTAAATAAAAATTAATATTACCGTATTTATCAAAATAAAATATCCATTAATTAGATATAAATTTATTTAACAAAAAGTAGTTAATCCCTCTTTGATATTACTATAGTATATGTCAACCTAGAAAATTGTTTTATTCAGTAACTTTGGCACAAGGTTTTATGATGAACGGGGTTGGCTGTCTTTCTCTAGTAGCTATGATTTATGATGCGTACTTACGAAATATTTACGTTTATTTTATTGTCTATGGCCAGAGAATGAATATCGAAACAATTAAGCCAGTCAGATTAATTGAATTATTTGATTTTCATTTAATTTTTTCATATTTTCTGTTTTATACATGATTTATATTGTGGTTTATGTAGTGTATATTTGTACAATGTAATACTTAATACTCTGGTGGTGGGAGAGGGAGTTCCACCTCAAAAGGCTCTTCAGATCCAATAGCAAAAGCTAAAGTAGAAAGATCTCGTATCCCAGCATCATAAATTCCTATAGAAGTTGTAGATTTTTCACTTATTTCTTTCCAACCTTTTTCTAAATCCACCTTGTTTACAGGTAACGCCAGTCGAATATCTTCAGCAACAATAGTTTCAATATTTTTACCAGTTGAATCCACTAGCATTTCTTCACCTTCATCCTTTTTTTCATTTTCTTCATATCTTTCTGTAGAATTTATTTGTGTTTCAAATATTGGTATTGGTATCTCTATGTTGTTGTAGAAATCATCATCATATTTACTATTAAAATTATTTTTATGCTTATTTGCCTCTGCTTCATTTAGATAATCTGCTAACATTATTTTCATACTCTGTAATGTTTCTTTAGCAGAAATAAGTAAAACAACAGTTAATTTACGTCTTTTTAGTCGAACAGTTAATGGAACCGTATTTGAGTTTGGGGCCTGAAGGTTAGTATTAAGATGCATAAAAATATATAGATATTAATAATAAATAAAAAACCATCTTCGATTTATAGAAATAGATATAATTAATACTCGCCATCTTTTATAGGTCACTAAAGACAAATAATTAAATATAAGATTCTCGAATGATTCGGATAAAAAAAAAATAAAAAAATAAGAAAATAAAAAAATAAAAAAAAAATGAAAAATGAAAAATGAAAAATAAAAAATAAAAAAAAAATAAAAAATAAAAAATAAAAAATAAAAATAATAATATAAAAAATAAATAAATAGCTAAGCAATAAATTATATAAATTTTGATACAAAGATACACATAAATGAATAAAACAGCAAAATTAGATCCAGAATGGGATCAAATGCAAAAACCAGTCGATGAATGGTTAAATACTCCAGAAGGATCGTTTGTTGTGTCAAAGGAAACGGTTGAAAAAATTAAAAGAGAAGAAAACAAGAAAGAGAGATTTGGATTACGTCCAATAGATAGAATATGTATTGGTACGGGCGTTGGATTTATTTTAGGATTTATGTCAGGTTCATTAAATGGGATACGTACTGCGAAGAAAAGATATTTAGCTGAAAATGCACATCGAGCTCCTACGAATAAATATGAATGGTATTTTTATCACAAAACAAAAAATTATGTTGTCTTAAAAGGGGCATTTTCTAATGGATTTTCTAAAGCATTTAAATATTCAGGGTTTTTATTTGGTATATCAAGTTTAGAAGCTACAATTGATTATATTCGTGGTGGAAGAATAGACTTTTTATCATCTTTTACCGCTACAGTTTTTGTTGGTGGTGGTAATTTATTATTTAAAAATATGGGATATTATCAAACGGTAAAAGGTTTGAAACAGCTGGCTGTTTTTGGTCTTTTATATGGTTTATTTCAGGATGGTATGCGATATTATTGGGGGCACCCTCCTTGGTATATTAGTAGAAGTGAATAAATAAATATGCGTGATAGATATTTATAATTTCATATTTGTATATAAAAAATCAGCATACCCAGTATTTGCCATTATATTAATACATAAACAATAAATAAAACAGTTAACCCGTATCCTCTATTTCGTCCATTTCATCCATTTCATCCATTTCACTTAAAGGAAAATTTAATATAGCAGCAACTCCAGTAATATAATCTAACTGTTTACCAGATTCATGTAAAGAAGAAAAAATAAAAACTTCCGCACCACATTCTCTCGCCTTTTCAACTAATGATACATATTTTTTACGCTCAGAAATATTATTGGACCTAAACAATGAATCTGATATTAGTAAAGAATTGATCGCAGAATTTTCAACCGCATAATAAACATGCTTATATCCATACCATGCCTTATTTTCGTCTATATTCATCATTTTAAAGAATCTATCCAATATATTAACCTCTCGCGCAAATTTAGTATTAGCCAATTGAGAACAAACTTCCGGTGATGACAATGCCTCTTTCAAAGCAAAAATATGTCCAGAACTAGAATGCACAACCAAAAATTTATTTTTTGAATGTAAAACTGTTTTATCATCTTCCTTAATAGCTTTATTATTTACATATTTTAATAAATCTTCGCCAATAAATCCAGGTGATGCAATAACAATAACTTTCAGTTTATTATAATCAAATGATCTCTCCATAGCGTTCCATATACTTGAATAAAACCTTTGTAATCCTTTTTGATATTCGGTACTACTTCCAAGTCTTTTTCTTGGAATTGGAATATCTATTTTTTGTTTTAAAATTGTCATATGTTCTGTAACCAAACACACATTACAGAGTCCTTCTTGTAATACTATAGCTCCAATTTCTGCCTTCGACCCAGCATCACAAGCCTCTGCTATAACGTCTAAATCAATAGCATCCCAATTTTCCTTAGTAATACTAACATTTCTATTTAATTCTAAATCAATAGTATGATATGATCCTAATTTAACGTGTATATTTTCTTCAATAACTTGACCATTTAAATGTAATTCACAACTCTCCGCATCAAAATCGATTTTATGAACCTTAACACAAAGTGTTAATTGCACACGATTAGAACTAACACTGCCAGTGCTCGATTCATTTACAATTTTTCTGATGGTTTTGCTTTTTATAATATCACCGTTTCTTATTAGATTAAATAAATGCCACATATCACTTGGCTCTTGTGGACATAATGTTACGCTTCCACTATGATTTTTTTCAAAATGCTTTGAAATTAGTTTCATTTTTCTATTTACTATTATATTATTATTACTTTTACTGTTACTATTTTTTTTTTCCCAAAAATTATATTGTAAAGTGCACTCTCATTATTTACAGGACTTATACAGGTCTTACTTGACAACAAAATACAGCACAATACAGAATTATACAAAAATTCAAAAATAAAATATAGAAATTTCTTTTCCATACTTAACTTGAATAACTACATCATTGATTCATATATTAATAAACACTTAAATTTGTATGTAGAAAAACACTCTTAATTACTTTAACAACCACTAACTAAATCCATTATTTTGAAGCCTATGGTTTTTTTTAATAAACAAAAGTATAATGTATATAATCTGCTTTTCAATGAATCAAACCAAATCACTATTATTATCATTATGATCTTACTTATTATTGGTATTCTTTCTATATGGATATTGTCCCAAATAATATTTTCATATAATAAAAATAATATAGAAGAAACTCTAAAAAATCAACCCAATAATAATAAACTTCTCTTAAAATACTCAAAATTTATATCTGTTCCAGTCCCTAATAATAATGAAAACTCTATTCAAATAAGAGTATGCCATATCCCATTCAGCAATTTAGAACAACTTCCAGACCTTAAAAATGCACCAATAATAATCCTTATTCATGGTTTAGGAGGTCAACTTAATCAGTTCGAGAAGATGATTAATTTACTATATTCTTCCTTTGAAATTATTGCTATTGATTTTCCAGGCTGTGGTTTATCTCCTATACCAAATGATCATATTTTTAATGATTCTAATTATAAAACTCCTTTACTTGCCAAGTTATTACATAATATTATTATTAAATGCACATTAAATACTTTTTCTTCAACGGATAATAATTTGCGTAGCGTTGTCCTAGTTGGACATTCAATGGGATGTATCATTGCTTCTACTTATGCTTTAAAATATCCTCAACATGTTAAAGGTTTATGTCTTATATGTCCCCCGGCTAAAGAATTGTCTAAAAGATCTAGATTGTTACTGAGATATATCCCTATACCATTTTTTAATTTATTAAGAAAATTAGATCGAAAAAATGGTTTATATTCTAAATCTGTTAATAGAATGCTTGGTTCAACGGATGCTTCAATTTCTCTTAGAAAATCTCAATTACAATTTAATTTACAGGTTTCAACTAAATCTTGGCTAAAGTATGCTACTGCTTTTACTCAGCTATCACAGTCTCAGTGGTCCACATTTACAAAACTTGTCCCTCCAATACCCATATTACTTATAGGTACACAAAACGATAATGTGACTCCTTTAAAGGATGTTTTGTTAATTAAAAATTCAATTTTATCTTCTGATTCTTCCATACCTTCCACCTCATCTCATTCCACTTATTATTCAACTTCTAATAATTTTTTAATCGACCAAGTAACAATACATAATGCCGGTCATGCAGTTTTAATTGAAACTCCGGAGCTTTTATGTGGTTACTTATCCACTTTTTTTTCAGAAAGAATCACTCATCTCTTATCTCCAAGTTGGCAACTATCACGCATAGCCCAACTAGAAGGCAAATGGTCCTTAAAAAATGAAGCAAAATGGCGTGCTGTGCCTCCCGTTTCAGAACGAATTGGTTCTCAGAATTGCTTTTTTCGAGCGATGAAAACACTTAGACAAGATGATAATATTCATTCGCCGCACGCTCTAGAATTTAATAATCCTAAATCAAAAGATATTTATGCTATTATAGACATTTCTTTAGATGCCCCTCCATACGATCCTAATACACTAAAAAAAATTAAATATTATAAACTCCATACTGTCTCAAAAATCCCAGTTAGCACAAAAAAAGTAAAAGATTTTATAAATTTATGTAATTCTATATTTGCAGAAATTGCTGAAAAAAAAAAGCATAGAAATCAATATCATAATTCATCAAAATACCATAATAACTTGCTGAAAAATGCAATGAACGACCAAAACCAAGAATCGCATTCCATTGACCGTGATGTCATCGCTGTGCATTGCCATTATGGGTTCAACCGTACTGGTTTTATAATATGTTCTTACCTGATTGAGCAATTGGGTTACTCGATAAAACAAGCTGTAAATGAATTCCTGCTTGCACGTCCACCAGGAATAAAGCACGCTCATTTTATTGACGAACTCTTCGTACGATACTCGAATTAGCAATAGATATGTTATTCCATTTGTTTCAAACTTGTTTGTTTTTCTAGTTCCTTTTTTATTAGGTTGTTACTTGTCGTTTCTTATTTATTGATCCATATACATTCATCGTTATATTATATAACCTATTTTCATACATTCCTTTGTATTAATAAAATATAAAAATTAAATTCATTAATATACATTAATCATGTCAACTAGAATTGGATTTTTTTAATAACCAAATATTTTATTCATATATTGTGGCACCGCAACCTGATGGGCAGTCAATCATTTTTAATTTAACAAACCAATGGTTCATACACTTGTCATGTCCCATATGGCCACAATTGGGAAATTGAACGGCCAACCCTTTACATGGAGAATGACAAACCACACATCGATTTAATCGGGATTTACACTTTTCACAATACCAGTAACCATTTTTAGTAGAGGAATTGATAATCGCTGATTTACAAATAGAGCAAGACGTATCAATTAACGTGTTTATTTGTCCATATTTTCTGACAGAGTCTAAATTCGAGCCTTTCACAAGCTCTGCTGCTGGAATATCAAGTCGTCTGCGCCGGAGTAGGTCAATATAAGCACTTATCCATTCCTCTAATTGTTTTTGTGGGAACTTTATAAGATATCCTAAAACTAAAGCAATTGCAGTTACCATTTGAATATCCCCTTGCTCAAGGTAATACTGAACGCAGTTCTCAATTAGTTCGTACGAAGACAAGGGGCAAATTCCAGATGTAGAAAGATAAGTACTATGGGAAAGATTGTCTGAATCATTGAAATTACCATTACTGCTTTTATCATTTTCTTCATTTTGGCCACAATTAGAGTCAATGTTCTTTTTATTTTCATTTAGTTTTTCAGTTCGAGTTGTAGATGAATTCACTTGATTACGTTTCTCTATTTTTCCAAATAAATGTTGATTGTGTTGTAATTTAAGATTATCATTTTTTAGGTCTGGGACCAAATCAAAGCAGTTGTCACTATTATACGACTCCTCACGACCTGAGTACGAAAATGAATTTGATTGAAGGGAGTTAGAAGTGCCAAGTAAATCTGATCTTGAATTTGAAGACTTGGACATAATATCTTCGTAGTTCATCGACGATCCGGTGATCATAGATGAAACAGAGTTATGTGCAGATCGATCATTATAATATTCATCAGTATCTGTTGTATTTACACCCGTACTACTGCCTCCTAAACTATTAATACCATGACTATCATGACTCCCTATACTTAATGCATTTACTATTGAGTCTCCATCTTTAGCACTGCTATGAGATGAAGAAAAAGACCGAAATCGGGATGAAGAAGCTGAGGATGTAGGAATATTTACTCCTTGCATCTTTTCGTTTTCTGTAAGCAAAAAAGGATCATATTGATCATTAAAATTAGTTTTAGAACTGTCATTTTCCTTCTCTTTATCTTTACGTTTAGATTTCTTGTGGGAATTCTTTTTTTTACTTAATCCATCTTGAAATAAGACTTTCTGTTGCTTAATTAATTGTTGCTGCTGCTTACGTCGTGCTTCAGTAATATGAAGGACTTTCTCGTAAAACTCATTAGAAATAAATAAAGCAAGAATACGCCATGTTTGAGCGACACGGACCCTATTTGCATCCCATGCTATGCGAGCATTGGTTTCCATTACTCCCAAAAGCTCTTCAAATGTATTCATGTCAATAGAAATATTATTCTCGTTATTAGATTCCTCCGATGATGATAAAGAGCGATCGATATAAAAAGTATATTCAATAGCTATCTTTTTAAACGCTACAGTACTCATAAATGGGAATTCAATAGAACCCACAGCCTGAGTGAGCGGTATAACTAGCTTCGATAGCTCATACTTGATGTTAGAAGGTGAGTTCATTGCTGTATGCTGTAAAGATAAAGGTCGAGAAAGCGTATGCGAAATTATATTTGATTGTGATGTAGAAAAATGAGAATAATTTGATGATGCAAAATTAAAATCAGTATTATTACTTTTTGGAGAAGCTTGAGAGCTGTCTATTGGAGAATGTTGTATTTTACCCAATGGCGGTGGAGATGAAGAAAAAGAAGAAGATGAAGAATTTCTATTTAATGCAGGACGAGGAAAAATTGGTAAATTTGCATTATTATTTATTGCAGTTAGAGTTGAAGATGAAAGGTTAGACAAAGATGCAACAGTACTATTTTGATGGGAACTCGAATAATTAATGTGGGGACTAGAAGCCACCGGAGAAAGCATTGAGTTTGTCGACAATGTCGTTGCAGAACGACGAAGAGGTGGAATTCCACCACCACCAGAAACTGGAGAAACTAATTGAAAATCGTTGTTTACGTCGTTGGGAAGAGATAATGGTATTTCGGGAACAGTCTCTATAGCAGGCGAATGTTGCCGAATACGCATGTGATTTATGTGTGATGAGGGAGAAGTAGAAAGTCCAGTTTGTGGCGAGACGTTCACCGAATTAGAGTGTTGAATTGTATTCGGGTTTTGGGAATAGCCAGTATGATGTTGCAAAGTAGGTGTTTGAACTTGAGTAGGAGTAGGAGTAGGATTTGGAGTTATGGTTCTATTTACAATGTTAAGACAGTGAGGATTAATCGCTGTAGCACCTGAAGAAGATGCAAAAGAAGTACGAGGCTGCAAAGCAAAAGCAATAGAATTGTTTAATGGCGACCATGTAAAACACTGCAGACGAAGCCTATCATAAGGCTTTGGGGAAAAAGTAACATCATGCTGCATTAAATACTTGTCCTTTGAACATGACCACAAGAGTTCATCTGAATGCCATAAGATTGCAGTTGTAGCTGCTTCATGCATATCTATAGTGTGTTTTGGGATATATTTGTGAGCAAGAGACCATATATTAATAGAATATTCCCCCACAGAAAGAGAAGTTGCAGCTATATCTGTAGACATTACTGAATGTGAGTTATCATAAGAAGAAAAAGAAGAATTATTGCTTGGAGTAGGTCTCCATGCAACTTTTGAAACTGCACCAGATGTTGGTATGGAAAATTCAGGTAATTTAGAATCGGAAGTGAGATTCCAAACATGTATTTGACGGTCCCGGCCACCGGAAGCAATATAGTTAGCAGATGGATGCCAATCTAAAGAAAACCCTGGACCTGAATGAGCTGTAAATTTTCGCTCTGGTGCAATTATAGAATGGGTCGGGTATGAATTTGGGGTATTTGATGCAGAAGAAGAATGAGTGTTAGGGAGGTGAAATGAAGAGGGAAATGAAGAAGAAGGTGTTGGAGTAGTATTCATTGGCGATGATGAAAACGAAGAGATATTTGAAGATATAGAAGGTAAATGGGTTACTGGAGAAACATATAATTGAGGAGCGGGAGGAAAAGTCGTAAATGGCATGGAAGGCGGAAGTAAAGGCGCAGATGGTGGTTGAGACGATATAAGAGAAGAATGGGTAGGCTGTAAAGGAGAAGAAGATGCTGATGTTGAAGAAGAAGAAAAAGAAGAAGAGGAAGAAAAGTTTGAAGTCGGAAACGCTGACGCGTAAGAAGGAGCCAGCATTCTTATATCCCACTTACATATAATACCATTGTCAAATATAGCAGCAAGCCTAGTTGGATCCAAAGGAGAAAACTTTACATCGCGTGCTGCTTCAATACTAGAAGAAAAAATATTTACCACAGATTTTTTATGTGAAGAACGTAAATCCCATAGTTTTATTGTTCCTTCTTGGGAACCTGAAGCGAGCAACGCAGGTTGATGAATGTTAAAGGAAAGAGCATTTACAGTACGTGAGTGTCCTGTAAGAGCACAAAGAAACGTTTTGGGGGTACTATTTGAACCAGAATTAGAATTTATAGAGAATGGTATTTTTGGTGTCATTGATCCCGACGATGATAATGAAGCATTTTGTGCGTCATGAGATGTAGAAGAGGATTCGGAATGTTTTCTTGAAGACAAAACAGAAGAATATGAAAGATGAACACTATGAATAAAAGATGAAGATTTCTTTGTATTTTTATTTGCATTTGTGCTTGAACTAGGATTAGAAGTAGATATTAATTTCTCGATATCATGAATCAAAATAGCACCATTTGTTTTTCCTGCTATTGCAATACAGGAAGAGTATGGGCCAGTATTCCATTGCAAAGAAGTAATATGATGTACTTTATCTAAAGAAGAAGCACCTGGGGAATGCAGTGTCGCAACTGGTATAAATTCATAATCCTGATTAGGCTTACTTTGATCTAATCTAGAAAAAGTATCGGAATGGGAAATTTTTAAAATACGAACAATACTTGATCCAGCAATAGCTGCAAATGTTTTTTGAGGAGAAGCAGCTAAAGCAGTTAATTCACATTCTGAAAAAAAGCGTGTGGTTCCACTGTTACCATATACTGACATAGGAATGTTAAATATAGAATTTTAATCAAAAAAAGTAAATTTGAAAATTTTATTAAATGTAAAAAATAGTTTAATATTTTTTTTAGTATTTACACATATTAATTTTTCGGCAAATGAAAATGTTACTAAGAAAATAAACAAGCAGTAAAATTCCAATGAAACAACTAGTTTAAATATATAATTAAATATAGATTTGAAGTATATATAATTTTGTATAAAATATTAAATCAAAATATTAGCTTGTGAAGTGGTAACCATGGGGTGGGCATGGGTTTTTCGCTTCTACCTATAAAGTTGATGGTGTAAGATTAAAATACGAAATGAAATGAAAAAAGAAAAAAAACAAAAACAAAAACAAAAACAAAAACAAAAACAAAAACAAAAAACAATGTATATGATTATTTAAACAACTATATTAAATAATAAAAAAATTATTACAATAGTTTATTTTTTTAGAAAAAAAAAGAAAAAAGAAAAAGAAAAAAACCTGATGCCATAAAAATAAAAATAAAAATATTAAACAAAATAGTGAGAATGACTTTAAATAAAGATGATATTCAAATTTAAATGCATAAAAGTAAATAATATTTGTATATATATTAATAAATAATTAACAAATTATAATTGAAAAATAAAAAAATATAGAAAAAGATGAACCCAATTTTTTTTTTTACATGTAATTTACAAATATCCACATCGTAGATCTAGTACTTAACATTTTCAAATAGTTAAAAACATAAATTTCAGAATAACAAGCAGAGTTTATTTTTTTTTCTTTATACGGTATTCAGAAAGTGGATCTCTTTGTGCAAATCAAAAAAAAAAAAAAAAAAAAAAAAAAAAAAAA